>CABHPQ010154609.1:38450-82642 GCA_902168405.1 Peromyscus aztecus | reverse complement strand
ACTGTATATATTTCTTTTTATCTCTCTTTGAAGCCTACGTACATTTTACACACATTTTAAAGCATTTAAAGTCTTGTTCCATCTGAATCTGTCTTATTGTGAATCAATTATTTTAAACTGCAGCATTTCTAAGACTGAAACAGTGCTGTGGCTGCTGGCTCCGCCCACCTCAGCTTCCCAACATGGCGGTGATACGTTTACCGTCAGCTCTGGGAGCCTTCGTGGGTCTATGCTTCTATCAAAGCAGCGTTCCGCCAAGAAACCTCTCTGAAAAAAAAATGGAGACCCATTCTGGATGAAGACTCAGAGGCCTCCAGTCTGAGGAAACAAGACCAGCTGAGGATGGGGCGAGGTGAGATAGCTGTGGCTCGTTCTGTCTCTCTGACCTTCCAGTGTTCGCCCCAATACCTGGCTCAGGTTTGATTTTATTAATAAGAACTTTTAAGACTCATGCTACAGAACGCTGATTCATACCACAAAGATACATGCTCACCTATGTTCATAGCAACACTATTTGTAATAGCCAGAACTGTTAGAGACCAAGACTCAGGGCAGCTGTAGTAGACTTCAGGATTTACTATTAGGTAAAACCCCCTGAAACATGTGTTAATTCACTCACAGTAGGAGCCTGGTACCGCTCAACTGCAGGATTTGAGACTAAGATAAACCTTCTAAACAAATGTTAATCAGCCGGCTGCAGGGCCTGGGACCAAAGCAACCTCCCCCTGACCTGCCCTAAGGAATCTGCACTCTTCATTCCTTGCCTTCCAGTTCCCCTCTCCCTGCCTGAAATTCTAGATATAAACCTCAGCCTCTGGCCAAATAAACGAAGCCTTGACACGATTCAGTTTGTCTCAGTTTCTCATTTGTGCTCGGCTTCGTTCCTCTCTCTTCCCATGATTCTTTCAGGTGTTTCCTGGCCCGAGACCCACGAATAGCTGGGCCCGTGGGCGGGTCACAGAACCTGGAAACAACCTAGATGCCTGTCAACTGAAGAAAGGATTAAGGAAATGTGGTACATATACACAATGGAGTACTATTCAGCAGAGAAAAACAATGAAAGCATGAAATTTGCAGGCAAATGGATGGAACTAGAAAATGTCATCCTGAGTGAGGTAACCCAAACCCAGAAGAACAAACATGGTATGTACTCATTCATAAGTAGATTCTAGATATAAAATAAAGAACAATCAGACTACAACCCACAGAACCGTGGAGACTATATATATAGCATGGGGGACCCTAGGACGACTGTGGCTTATAATAAGTTTTGGTTTTACTCAATTACCAAGCAAGCCTCAATGAAACATTTCACAATTAAGATGGGAATACATACTGTATCAAGCTGGTAATAGAAAGGTGGATAAATTGATTATTTTGAAAAAGTGAAAAATGAAAAAAAATAAAAAATAAAAGAAAAATTTGAACTTTTTAAAAAGGAGCCAAACATTTTTTGCTGGAGTAAAAAAAGGGGGAACTGGGGATTCATCATTCCTTTCCACATTCTATTCTTTCCTTTGTTTTATATATTTTAAAATTTTTATCAGTGGATTCTGCTGGAGAATCCACTGCAGATAAGCACTGGAGGTCTCCTGTTGCAAATCATCCTCTGGAGCAATGGAAGGATCTTTCTACTGGCACTTGGAGGAGACCCGATCTGGTGTTGGTGTGGGCCCGGGGTTCTGTTTATGTCTTTCCTCAGGACAATGAGGTTCTTTGGATTCCTGAGCGCTGTGTGTGCCCTGTGGTTGCTGTTGAAACCCAACATGACAGAGACCTATTGGACCTTAATGAAAAACTTTCCCCTTCTGATGCCAATGGGGATTGAGAGCCCAATATGGCCAGCTTTGGCAAGCATTAACTTAAGTCTAGGAACTGTAGCCATGCTTTTGGATTCTCCAGAAGGTAATGTATGGTAACTGCATTTTCAATTATGTTTGAGAAAGTGTCACCCAGACACCTTGGAGAGTAAGGATAACCCTGAAGGTCACTGACCTCCATTTGTTAGCAGTAGCATGCCAGCTAAGCCTTTTCATTTTCACAATCCTCTTCAAGATGGTATAGTACCTACTTTTCAGTAGTGGCTCTGTGCAACATTTATTGGCCTCTTGAAATTCATTTAGCCCCCCCTTTGAAGATACCTTAAAATTTATGAGCCTGAATGTAGCCATTATAACACCATTAGTTATGCTCCATATGAGCTTCCTGTTTTTTTCGTTATGGTTCTTAGTTGTTCTTTTGCAGAGCTGCCAGCCTAAGTCGTGCTGGGATCAAAAAAAATGGGGCTTGGTGGTTTGTGTTCCTGGAGTTGTATCCATGCCAGTGGATGTCCACACGCTCCAGAAGAGAACTGGACATTGCTGCTGCCATTGTTGCTGTTATAGCAGTGGCAGCCACCACTGCTACTGTTTCTGGGATTACCATTTCATAATTGCTTACTACAGCTAGCACAGTGGAGACCCTGGCAGCAAAAGTAGCTACCACAGTTAGTTAATCTTTCATTCTATTGGGCATGATAAATTTAATTCAACAGTTATATACATTTTGATTGGCTTTGAAAATTATAAATTTATAAACTCATGTTCCATTTGCTTTTGGGATACCATCTTACAAGGACACCAACTTGCAGTAAGGCTCGTTAAGGAAGGAATGGCTCAGTTGCCTTTAGCCTACAGGCTATGGGTAGGATAGGACCTCTGTTGGTCTTTTCTGTGTTGAACACACAGATTGCAAGCCTAGTGCTACTTTGAGATCTTTGGCAGCAATTAACTCTGCAGCTCACACAGGATTGAGCCTGTATGATAATGAGTTTTCAGAGACAGATAATTCCTGGGGGGCGCTTACCAACCTAAGACAGAGTGTCTGTGTGGCCTGGGCAGGCGTCTCCATGATGGGTAAGGTGACCTGCTGACATCCCATGCAACCTAAGTCAGAAGCTCATTTTTTAGTAAAAGGGGGACCTGTAGGGTCCTGGCTCCTGTTTGGGTAACTGTTGCCTTGCTTGCACACCTTGACCTTGATATCCTCCCTATGCTAATTCCCTGCCAGGTTCCACCCGCCTGAATGCTTAAGGGAAGTTCCTTGTCAGTGTATCCTGCATAATGAGCGTTCACAGCTTAGATGCAAGATTGTAAACATCAGTAGGAACTTCTGCCCTCTGGGATTCTCCCATTGTGCTGTAAGCATGTATTTAAGACCTCTTCCCTCCTTCAATAAACAGCATTCAGCATTAAAAAAAATGATAATACAAAAAAAGAATTATTCTTAATTTCTCAATGGAAACTCTAAAAGCCAGAAGGGCCTGAACACAGGTGCTGAAGATTCTAAGAGACCATAGATGCCAAACCAGATTACTATACCCAGCAAAACTTTCAATTATCAAAGACGGGAAATATGAGATATTCCATGATAAATCAAATTTAAACAATATCTATCTACAAATCCAGTCCTATAGAAGGTACTTCATGGAAGGAAAACTTGAACCCACGGAGAGTAACTACATGAATGTAAACAAAGGAAATGATCTGATACCAGCAAAGCCAAAAGAGGGAAAACTGGGAAACTAAAACTTTGTGTGTCTGTCTGACTTTTGTCTGTTTCTCTCTCTCTCTCTCTCTGTCTCTCTGTCTCTGTCTCTCTCTCTCTCTCTCTCTCTCTCTCTCTCTCACACACACACACACACACACACACACACACACACACACACACACACAGGAACAATAAGAACAAAAACAATATAACAGGAATCAACAATCCTTGGTCACTGATATCTCTCAATACAAATGTTCTCAATTACCCAATAAGAAGATGCAGACTAAAAGAATGGATATGAAACTAGGGTCCATCCTTCTGCTTTATATAAGAAACACAAATCAACATCAAAGATAATATTATCTCTTGGTAAAGTGTAGGAAAAAGATATTCTAAGCAAATAAACTGAAGAAGCATGTTTAATGTTGCCATATTATTATTTATTAAATCATGCTGCCATCAAAGTACCCTATACACCCTCAAAGACAGAATAAAATCCAGAATTGTATTTTATTCTTAGTTCTAGGCGTATAGTTCCACAATGGTGATCTAGGTATATATGTTGCTATAAATGTATAAATATAAGTGTAAAGGTATATACTTTTATATAAATATCACTGCTTTATCACTACTTTTTATAGTTTGTTTACATTTTATCATAAAAAATATAGAGCAGTAAAAAATTTACCACTGAAAATAATAGCTCAAGAGCCTTTTAAGTTAAAAATAAAAACTGATATTATTATATTATCGGCACACATACTGAAAATGCTCTAAGTATGTAAAGACCAAATATTAAAATGCACATTATCCAAGAAGAGATTTTAGATTTTATGAGCAAAGTGAGAAACAAATGTGGTACACTTAATGTTACTGCACACCAGAAAGAAATATTGCTGCTTTTATTTAAAACACGTAAATTGAACTCATTCTCCTAAAAAAAAGTTTAAGTATCTACACAATGACCTATATAACTATGTGATAAGAGTGTATAGTAAGAGTAAAATTATGTTATAAATATTATTTTTAGAATAGTTTGACTCATAACATTAAGGATATTTGTATGTACACATGATCACCAAGACACCGAGGATGGCAGGCAAAGATGCATATACTTTAATGCATTAAGGATAGACAGGCAAGGCCATCTGAATCAGATCCTTAGACTCGGATACAAATTATCTCTGACAAATAAATAAATCAGTGCTAAGTTGTTACTCTTAACTTAAGTGGATGTAAACAAAGGAAATAATCTCACACCAGCAAAGCCAAAAGAAGGGAAACTGGATCTTATTCTGAATTTTATTCCCTATCTAAGACTTCAATCAGCCCACCTAAGTTCAAACATTGAACTTGTCCTCTAGAAACAAAAATCAGTCATATCAGTGAACTCCTAGAAATGTTCACTTGTCACTATTTTTATTCTGCAATTTTTCTATCTTGCATGTGTACTCCTATGAAGGTGAATATATGTGTATGGGGTGCAATGTTCATGAGGAAGCAAGAGGAAAACTTTGGGTGTCATTCTTCAGGTGTCATCCTGAGATTTGATTTAGGAATAAAGATCAAGGTATGGCCGGGCAGTGGTGGTGCACTCCTTTAATCCCAGCACTTGGGAGACAGAGCCAGGCAAATCTCTGTGAGTTCGAGGGCAGCCTGGGCTACCAAGTGAGTTCCAGGAAAGGCAAAAAGCTACACAGAGAAACCCTGTCTGGGGGCGGGGGGAATCAAAGTATATGATACATGGAGCAGATCCTACCCACATAAAAAGCATCTTTCTCTGTTTTATACCTCTGAACTATTGAAAGCTATTCTGGGGGTCCAGCCTCTAATAGCCTTCTTCCTAGGGGTTCAGACGAGATACTACCAACAGCAAGAATAATCTGAGGGAATGAATCTAATTACACCAAGTTCTTCAATCCATTCATTTTATTCCTCTGAGATAAAGTTCTACCTACATAGCTTCAATTCTGTACTCATACTTAACTCCTCTCTGTCCCTTCTCTCATAGTTCTAATTTCTTTTGTCTCATCCTCATCTTCATCTTTGTCCCTCTCCATCTTCATTCCTTCCTGTTCTCTCTGGATCTGGTCTAAAACCTTACAAACAGTTTGATTGTTACAATCCAATGCAAGGCTTTCAAGGTCCCCATAAGAGCAGTGATAGTCAGCTTCATTTGCAACCCAAAAGGGGAGTGAATAATGGAGGTAGGGTCAAATAAGGGCTGGAATAAATCAAAAAGGGACTTTATGTACTCAAATCATATTTTTATAAGTGGCTTGGTGAAACATTACAAGTTTACCATAAATGTGCTCAAACTACAATCTTACAGGTGGTTAGGTAAAAGATTCTATGAGTCATTAAAATAAAACTGCCTTTATTTTTCTATGTCACATTTTTTGGCAGGATGGGGGAAGAGTACTTGATAGCTAGGTAACTTGCTTCATAGCTTGAAACACCTGGTATATGGAAAAAGCCTCTTGTTCTAAGTAAGTTGCTTGAGAGTACCATTTTGCTCTCTGAGAGAAAGGAAGATTTGAGTTTAATTTGCACAAGAATCAAACCAATGTACGTAATGTCAACCTGGCCTAGGTGGTGTCTCTATATGGGTATTTGCCTTAATTCAAGAGACAGCAAGTATCTGGCCACCTATTCTGTCTGCCAATTTTCCTTGGATGCTTTTGTCCAGAGCTGACCAAGCTGGCCCTGTCTTTGGATACTTGCTAAAGGAGATTATTGTATAAAGCAGATATCTAATTCTAATGCTAAAAAGAAGGAACAGAAAGAAAGTCTGGAAGCAGGAAGCCTTGCCTGTGTGACTGTATCCAAATACCTTAGTTGTATATGCCCATTGAATGATCAATTCACACTGTTTAGAAGTTCCTAAAACTTCCCCTAAAAGTATGAGAGCAAACATGAAATTCCTAGCAGAAACATCTAAATAACACCAAATACTCCTTGAGACTTGGCTTCCTCTGGAAGAATTGCTTAATTCTTCTAGGTATTAGGTTTTGTCATAGCCAACTGAATTCCTACTTCATATTCCTGTGGCCTACAGCAATGAACAAAATCATAAAGCTTGGTTAAAAGGAAACCTTAAAACAAAAATATTGCATGCTTTTGTTGTATTTCTTGAAACCCAAGACCACCAAGGAGCTGGTTTCCGATGCAAGCACATAAGAATCCTTTTATTCAGGTTCAACCTGGAACACTGCATGGCAGATGGAAGGAAATGCAGTGGTGGCCACGAGCCCAGGTGTAGAGAATTTTTATAGGGAAAAACCACAAACTGGGTATTGGCAATTTGGGATTGGGTAGAAGGGATATATGGCAAGGGGATTTTTTTGAAACTATTGGTCTAGACTTTGGGTGCAAAAACACATTTTGAAACCATTGGGTTAGACTTTGGGCAGGGAACCACAACCCACTGAACAGATTATATGGACTGCTCATCAGGATTATCCAGATATCTTCTAGGGCCATAAACCACAGACAGGATGTATACAGGAGGATATGGCTCTGTGTCCATTCAAGTTGTCATTGCACATTCCTGAAGTCCTTAACGGTTTTTAGCAGTGCTCTTACCCTCCTAGGAAAAGTCACAAAACATAAAAGAATCCACCAACAAGAGTTTTATTAAGACAAGGAGAGACAACTGTTCCCTGAGACAGAGCATGCCAGCAACAAATTAGACTAATAGGTGAGTCTTTGTCTAGGTGGGGCCCAGGGGCACAACCCTGCACCCCAACACCACTACCCATTTCAGTCCCAGTCTCAAGTCAACAGGCAGACCTCTTGCAGACAGGTCGGTGTGGCTTAAGTTTTCCTGCCTGGTCCACGGTCAGGATAAATCTCTCTCACCTGCCAGTCCCACAGCCGCTCAGACCCAACCAAGTAAACACAGAGACTTACATTGCTTACAAACTGTATGGCCGTGGCAGGCTTCTTGCTAACTGTCCTTATAGCTTATATCAATCCATTTCTATAAATCTATACCTTGCCACATGGCTCGTGGCTTACCGGCATCTTTACATGCTGCTTGTCCTGGTGGCGGCTGGCAGACAGTGACTCCCTCTGCCTTCCTGTTCTTTTAATTCTCTCTGTTAGCCCCACCTATAGGTCGGACTACCACCATACCTCACCAGACCCTATAACCCAAAAGCCCCACCTCTCCCAAATCCCACCCACCCTCTGAGACTGCAACTGTCCCCTGAGACTGATCCCACCAGCACCTAATTTGACTAAGAGGTGAGTCTTTATCCTCATAACCAAACACCCCAGCCCTAAGGCTTTGGGCCCAGGAGCACAATCCTGTGCCCCTACACCACCACCCATTGCAGTCCCAGTTTCAGGCCAGTTGGCAAGCAGACCTCCTGCAGACAGGTCAGACTACCACCATCCCCATCAGACACTGTAACTCACAAGCCCCACTACCCCCAATCCACCCACACACTAAGATTGTAGCTACTCCTTGAGAAGTACTCCCAAGAGCACCAATTAGACTAAAAGCTGCTCTGTGAGACAAAGATTCCATCAGCACGATTAGACCAAGAGCTCCCACTGTACCAAGAGTATCGATCAGACCAAGAGAGGCTCACTCAGACACTGACACTGCTTGCACCAAATAAAGACAGGGATGGATAGATGTCAGTACAAAAATACAGTTAACAACATAAAAACCAATATGGCTCCATCAAAACCTACATCAGCAAGACCTGAACATTCCAACACAGAAGAAACAGAAGAAATCAACCTTGCAAATGACCTTAAGAAGATGATAGAGATCTTTAAAGAGGAAATGAAAAATTCCCTTAAAGAATTTGAGGAAAAGTCAAACAAAAAGTTGGAAGAAATCAGTAAATCCCTTAAAGAAAGTCAAGAGAAAGCAATTAAACAAGTGAGGGGAACAGTTCAAGATTGGGAAACAGAAATGAAGACAATAAAGACACAAACTGAGGGAATGCTGGAAGTGGAAAATCTGAGTAAACGAACAGGAACTACAGATGCAAGCATAACCAACAGAATGCAAGGGATGGAAGAGCAGGTCTCTGGCATTGAAGATACAATAGAGGAAATAGATTCATCAGTCAAAGAAAACACTAAAGCCAACAAAGTCATGACCCAAAATGTCCAGGAAATTTGGGACACCATGAAAAGACCAAACCTAAGAATAATAGGGATAAAAGAAGGAGAAGAATACCAACTCAAAGGCACAGAAAATATATTCAACAAAATCATAGAAGAAAACTTTCCCAACCAAAAGAAGGAAATGCCTATAAAGATACAAGAGGGTTACAGATCAACAAACAGACTGGATTAAAAAAAAAATCCCCAGCCACATAATAATCAAATCACTAAACATACAGAATAAAGAAAAATATTAAGAGCTGAAAAGGAAAAAGGCCAAGTAACATATAAAGGCAGACCCATCAGACTTCTCAATGGAGACTCTAAAAGCCAGAAGGTCCTGGACAGACATTATGCAGACATTAAGAGACCATGGATGCCAACCCAGACTACTATACCCAGCAAAACTCTCAATCAACACAGACAGAGTAAACAAAATATTCCATGATAAAACTAGATTTAAATAATATCTTTCCATAAATCCAGCCCTACAGAAAGTATTAGAATGAAAAATCCAACATAAGGAAGTTAGATAAACCCATTAAAATACAGGCAATAGATAATCCCATATCAAAGAAGGGAAACATAACACTACTATCAAAAAATAACAGGAATTAACAATCACTGGTCATTAATATCCATTAATATCAAGGGTCTCAATTCACCTATAAAAAGACACAGGCTAACAGAATGGATACAAAAACAAGATCCATCCTTCTGCTGCTTACAAGAAACTCACCTCAACTTTAAGGCGGACACTACCTCAGAATAAAAGGCTGGGAAAAGACTTTCCAATCAAATGGATTTAAGAAGCAAGCTGGTGTAGCTATGCTAATAGCTAATAAAATGGACTTCAAACTAAAATCAATCAAAAGAGATTGGGAAGGACATTACATATTCATCACAGTGAAAATCTGACAAGATGAATTCTCAATGCTGAATATTTATGCCCCAAATACAAGGACACTTACATTCATAAAATAAACATTACTAAAGCTTAAATCGCACATCAAACACCAAACACTAGAAATGGGAGACTTCAACACACCACTCTCACCAATGGACAGGTTTGCCAGACAGAAACTTAACTGAGAAATAAGGGAACGAACAGACATTATGATTCAAATGGACTTAATAGATATGTACAGAATATTCTACCTTAACACAAAAGAATATACATTCTTCTTAGCACCTCATGGAATCTTCTCTAAAATCGACCACGTGCTTGGTCACAAAGCAAATCTCAACAGATACAAAAAAAATTGAAAACATCCTGTATCTTATCAGACCACCATTGCTTAAAGTTTGATTTCAACAACAACAAAAAAAAATAACAGAAAGCCTACAATCTCATAGAAACTGACTAATGTCCACTTGAAGCACCAATGGGTCAAGGAAGAAATAAAGAAAGATATTAGCCGGGCGTTGGTGGCGCACTCCTTTAATCCCAGCACTCGGGAGGCAGAGGCAGGCAGATCTCTGTGAGTTCGAGGCCAGCCTGGGCTACCAAGTGAGCTCCAGGAAAGGCACAAAGCTACACAGAGAAACCCTGTCTCAAAAAACCAAAAAAAAAAGAAAGAAATTAAAGATTTCCTAGAATTCAATGAAAATGAATGTACAACATACCCAAACTTATGGGACACTGTGAAAGCAGTGCTGAGAGGAAAATTCATAGCACTAAATTCCCATATAAAGAAGAGAGAGAAATCTCACACTAGTGACTTAACAGCACAACTGAAAGCTCTAGAACAAAAAGAAGCAAACTAACCCAGGAGAAACAGATTCCAGGAAATAATCAACTTGAAGGCTGAAATCAATGAAATAGAAACAAAGAGAAAAATACAAAAAATCAAAAATCATCAAGATAGACAAGCCCTGATCTAAATTAACCAAAGAGCAGAGAGAGAAAGTATCCAAATTCACACAATCTGAAATGAAAAGGAGACATAACAACAGCCAATGAGGAAGTCCAGAGAATCATCAGGTCATACTTCAAAAACCTGTACTCCACAAAATTGGAAAATCTAAAAGAAATGGATGATTTTCTGGATAGGTACCACATACCAAAGTTAAATCAAGACCAGATAAACTATTTGAATTGTCCAATAACCCCTAAGAAAATAGAAACAGTCATTAAAAGTCTCCCAACCAAAGCCCAGGACCAGATGGTTTCAGTGCAGAAAGAAGATGACCAGATTTTCAAAGAGCTAATACCAATACTCTTCAAATTGTTCCACATAATAGAAACTAGGAACATTAACACATTCTTTTCACGAGGCTACAGTTACCCTGATACCGAAACCACACAAAAGTGAAACAAAGAAAGGGAATTACAGACCAATCTCCCACATGAACATTGATGCAAAAATACTCAATAAAACACTGGCCAACTGAATCCAAGAATATATCAAAAAAATTATCCATGACCAACAAAGTAGGCTTCATTCCAAGGACACAAGGATGGTTCAACATACGAAAATCTGTTGATGTAATACACCACATAAACAACTGAAAGAAAAAAAAAACCACATGATCATCTCATTAGTTGCTGAAAAAGCCTTTGACAAAATCCAACACCCCTTTGTGATAAAGGTCTTAGAGAGATCAGGAGTACAAGGAATATACCTAAACATAATAAAGGCAATTTACAGCAAGCCAACAGTCAACATCAAATGAAATGGAGAGAATCAGGAACAACACAAGAATGTCCATTCTCCCAATACTTATTCAACATAGTTCTTGAAGTTCTAGCTAGAACAATAAGACAACAAAAGGAGATCAAGGGGATACAAATTAGAAAGGAAGAAGTCAAACTTTCACTATGTGCAGACAGTATGATAGTACAAGTAAGTGACCCCCAAAATTCTTCCAGGTAACTCCTACAACTGATAAATTCCTTCAGTAAAGTGGCAGGACACAAGAATAACTGAAAAAAAAAACAGTAGTCCTTTTATATACAAATGATAAATGGACTGAGAATGAAATCAGAGAAACATCACCCTTTACAATAGCCACAAATAATATAAAATACCTTGGGGTAACTCTAACTAAGCAAGTGAAGTCCTGGATGATAAGAACTTTAAGTCTCTGAAGAAAGAAATAGAAGAAGATATCAGAAAATGGAAAGATCTCCCATGCTCATGGATAGGTAGCATCAACATAGTAAAAATGGGAGTCTTACCAAAAGCAATCTACAGATTCAATGCAATCCCCATCAAAATCCTAACACAATTCTTCACACACCTGGAAAGAACAATACTCACTCAACATCATATGGAAAAAACAAAAAACCAAGGATAGCTAAAAGAATCCTGTATAATAAAACAACCTCTGGAAGCATCACGATCCCCGACCTCAAGCTCTACTATAGAGCTACAGTAATAAAAACAGCTTGGTACTGGCATAAAAACTGACATGTGGACCAATGGACTCAAATTGAAGACCCTGACAGTAATCCACACACCTATGAACACATGATTTTCGACAAAGAAGCCAAAACTGTACGATGGAAAAAAAGAAAGCATCTTCAACAAATGGTGCTGGTATAACTGGATGTCAACATGCACAAGATTGCAAATAGATCTGTTGCCATGCACAAAACTCAAGTCCAAGTGGATCAAAGACCTCAACATAAATTCAGTTACACTGAACTTGACAGAAGAGAAAGTAGGAAGTAGTCTAGAACAAATTGGCACACGAGACCACTTGATAAATATAACACCAGTAGCACAGACATTGAGAGCGACAATTAATAAATGGGACCTCCTGAAACTGAGAAGCTCTTGTAGAGCAAAGGACGCAGTCAATAAGACAAAACAACAGCCTACAGAATGGGAAAAGAGCTTCACCAGCCCCACATCTGACAGAGGACTGATCTCCAAAATATATAAAGAATTCAAGAAACTAGACATCAAAATACTGAACAATCCAATTAAAAAATGGGCTACATAGCTAAGTAGAGAATTCTCAGCAGAAGAATCTCAAATGGCTAAAAGGCATTTAAGGAAATGCTCAACATCATTAGTCATCAGAGAAATGCAAATCAAAACAACTCTGAGATACCACCTTACACCTGTCAGAATGGCTATGATCAAATGCACTAATGACAGTCTATGTTGGAGAGGATGTGGAGCAAGTGGAACACACTTTCACTATTGGTGGGAGTGCAAACTTGTACAACCACTGAGGAAATCAGTATGGCAGTTTCTCAGAAAATTGTGACTCAATCTACCTCAAAAACCAGCCATACCACTCTTTGGCATATACCCAAGGAATGTTCAATCATACCACAAAGATTCATGCTCAATTATGTTCATAGCAGCACTATTTGTAATAGCCAGAGCCTGAAAACACCCTAGAAGTCTGTCAACTAAAGAATGGACTAAGAAAATGTGACACATATACACAATGGAGTACTACTCAACAGAGAAAAACAATGACATCATGAAATGTGTAAGAAAATGGATGGAACTAGAAAATATCATTCTGAGTGAGGTAACCCAGACTCAGCACAAACATGGTATGTACTCACTCATAAGTGGATACTAGATATAAAGCAAAGGACAATCAGACTGCAACCTACAGATCCAGGGAGGCTACCTAGCAGGGGAGACCCTAGGATGACTGTGGCTTATAATAAGTTTTGGGTTTGCCCAATGATTGGGCAAGCATTAATGAAACATTTCACTATTAGGATAAGAATTTGTACTGTACCAAGTTGATGAAAAAAAAATGCTGGCCATAATTTCAGGAGGAGAGGTTAAAATCTTTTTAGATTACGGATTAGCTTATAGAAAAATGTCTGCCGTAAATCAAACAGTGAAGGGGAAGATGAATAGGAATCTCACTTACAAAACTTAAGTAAAACATAGCTCTCTGAACAGATGAAGATAGCTTTCTTCTGTGTCCCAGAATCTAGTCAATATTTATATGTATAATTCAGCTATCATTTGGCTTAAAAGGGCTTATTGGGAAATGTTATCATTTATACTATTTTCTACAGAGAATATATTTTCCTGTTTAAAATAACCCTAGACTTTCAATTTATAAACTGTTTTTATGTTAAAAACAAAATGGAAGGGTTTAACTTTAACATAGTAAAATTACATATAACAAAACAGCAATCAAGCAAGAATTACAGTTATAATATCTAGTTTATTTGTATTTGGCAAAATTAAAGAAAATATTGTAACTATCTTTAAAAAAAAGAAAGCAAACAGAATTTGAGATGCCTGTTTCTTTTCTAATGAGAGAGAAAAAAGGGAGAGAAAGTGTAGATTTGGATGGGAGGGGAAGATCTCGGGGGCACGGGGGACAGGGAAATCATAATCAAAATATATTGTATGAAAATCTATTTTCAATTAAAAAAGGAAAGAAAAGAATAAAGAAGACTGAAAAGACCAGGAAGAAAAAGCTAGTGAGCAGTATTCCTCCAAGGTCTTCATTTCAATTTTTCTCTCTCCTCTTTTCCCTTGATGTCCTGACTGACTTCCCTGCATGATGGATTGTGAAATGGACCTGTAGTCCAAAAAAATCCTTTCCACCCCCAAGAACTAAGAGAACTCAGTCAGTCTAAAAGCATCCTGTGGAGTGGAGAGGAGGAAACAAAAGGCAAAGGCACAGAAGGGAGGAAATAAGGGGTAGATTTGATCAAGATACATTATACCGATGTATGAAATCCTAAAATAATAAAGGGTAGCTAAGGTAGGGCTAACAAACAAAAATAGTCAATAACCCTGAATTTCTCAACTTGATTTTGCTGAGTTATGAGTCTAGGTAGAAAAAAAACAAAAACAAAAACAACTGCAACATGATGCATCACCTTAGCACCTATAAAGTAAACGAATGCTTCTTAAATCTGGAAAACAG
The DNA here is from genome assembly GCA_902168405.1 of Peromyscus aztecus. NCBI lineage: Eukaryota > Metazoa > Chordata > Mammalia > Rodentia > Cricetidae > Peromyscus > Peromyscus aztecus. The sequence continues at coordinate 68,116 of CABHPQ010154609.1, read as the reverse complement.
TTTTTAAAAAAGCAGCACAGGAAAGTACTGGAAAGGTGACAATGTACCAATTTTTCAGAAGTAAACATTGTATACAACATTAATATTCAAAACAGGACTGAAAAACCACAAACACATAACAGCAATAATATTGATACCAGTTCTTTTTTAAAAATATATATATTTTAAGATTTATTTATTATATATACAGTGTTCTGCCTACAGGCCAATAGAGGGGGCCAGATCTCATTACAGATGGTTGTGAGCCACCATGTGGTTGCTGGGAATTGAACTCAAGACCTCTGGAAGAACAGTCAGTGCTCTTAACCTCTGAGCCATCTCTCCAGCCCTGACACCAGTTCTTAAAATAGTCATTATTCCTTCAAAAGAAACCACTTCAGAACCTCTAACATTCCCTCAAATATAACCTAAGTTCTTTATCATTAAGGACGCGTCTAACTACTGAAAGGAGAGGACTCAATGAAAATAGTGTGAAACAAAAGACAACTTGGTTTACTGTGTTTCAAGTGAAAATCAGATGTGACTAAGGAGACAATGACTTATCTGCCAAGTGGCTTTGCAACATAAATAATTCAAATTAGTCCACAAGACCATTGAGCCTTTGCTGAATGGGGAGAACTTTTAGGCTTTCATTTGGTTTACATTCCAAAATCAATTTATTGTAAAAATTTTGCAAGAGTCAAAGTTTACTTATGTAGTACTGGTATTCTCATTATTTTTCTGATTGAAAGGGAATCTCAATTAACACTAGTCACTTCAGGAATAAAATTCCAACAAGACAAACCACTGGATTAAATTAAAATTGTAATTTTCAAGAATAAAAATTCTAGAGCACAATGTCAGTATTTTTAAAGATGGACTAAATACAATAACAATCTCTGATTACCAGAAGCCTATGGTATAATATATAAACCACACATTAAAATCACAAATTGCTAATAAGGCACTGTAATAGGGGCTATGAATGTAGCTCACCTTGTTGGTGGAGTGTTCACCCTGCATTCACATTACCTACAACATGTTTAACAGCTGTGGTAGTGGTACACACTTGCAATCCCAGAACTTCTTGAAACATAGATGAATCAGAAGTTCAAGGATTCAAGTAAGGTCAAGGTTAGTCTGTGCTACCTGGATACTGTCTCAAAAAACTAAAGTAAACAAACAGTAGCAATCATTTCACAGAGACAGACTCAAACTATTTCCTATGATAGGGCAAAAACCGAGGGACTGGATCAGAGGCTCGGCAATTAAGAGCACTGGTTACATTTCTTTAGATCCTATGTTTGATTTCCAGCATCCACATAGAAGATGATAAACATTTTTAATTACAATTACAAGGAATTTGACATACACTTCTGGCCTCTATACAGATCGGAAGTACAAGTGTTTATCAGACATGTGTAGGCAAAGTACAAACATGGAAAGCCTTAAATAAAAGCTTTCATCTTCTATTAAAATTTTTCATATTAAAAAAGTGGGGGAGAATGGTTACATGGAGGATCCATTAAAAAAAAAAGCTTGATCACACAGCAGCCTTGACAGGCTCAGGAACCCAGACAGTTTCTGTGACAGGCTTACTAGCAGGCAACACCCACATTCAGGAAAAGCCTTAAGCTGATACCACCCAGGTATCCACCCAGGGACGAGGAAGTATCTTACATCCCAATCATTCCAGCCATTAGATAAGTGGCCAGATGTCCTTGAGTCTAGCACACACCTATTTTTGTTTTACCAATAACCCTAGACAATTATCAGGCAATCAGGGACCTGAACCCAGGAAATCCCCTCACCCCAACCTCTGCTATGATAAAAATCCCACTCTACCTGGGCTCAGGGCTCTCTGTTCTCACTGCTGCATCAGATAGACAGAGAGACCAAGCTTAGGGCTTGAAGAGAAAAAAGGTTCTTTGCCTTTACATGGTCTTTTGGGGGTCCCCTCGATCAGCTATATGATAGTTTGGACTATAAACACAAAGAGGCAATAGTATAAAAACAAGCACCTGGATTGCATACATTTGAATTAGAGATAAGAACACTCTTGGATTCTGGCTATGCTTAATCTGTTGCTCACCTCAGTCCCAACCCAGGTCCCCTACATTCATGACAAACACCAAACTGATCTTAAAAGTAAAGCTGGATAAGCAGGCTAGTGCTGTGACTAAACAAGACACCGAGTGTCCCTACAAGTACACAATCTGTTCTCAGTGGTCCAGAAGAACATACTACAGAACTGCAGGAAAACTTCATTCTTTCATTTGTATGTGTTTGGACTTTCCTCTGTATATTGTTATTGTAATAGAAAAGTAATAATAACTTCACTTAAACACACATAATATCTCCATAGTTACACAGGACTGAAAATGTATCCTGAATTTAAGTAATCTGAACTCAAAAATCCTAACTTGCAACTGAAGAACAGGAAAAGTTCATGCCAATAACTGTCCACTTATAAGCAAGAGCTACATTTGTTAGCAAATTTCAAATATCCTGCAATATACAATCATTAACTTAGATATGTATATATATATACATACACATAAATATATACATATATACATACACATAAATATATATACATATATACATACACACACACAAACACACACACACACACACACACACACACACACACATATATATATATATTTATATTGGGGGAGAAAATAACTAGAAAATAAATGACAGTTTACTGGATACACATCTGTAATCCCAGCTCTCGCAAAGTAACAGGGTTACTCCAAGTGGGAGACCAGCCTGGTCTACATAGATGAATTCTGGGAAAGCTACCCAGCATGACTAGCTCAGATATATTTATTAACTCATTAATTAAAATATTAAAATTGGGGTAAATATAATTTAGCTAAAATTTTTTTAGGATTTGTGGCAAAAAGAATAACACTTCCTTACAGGAAGTCTCAATAGTTTCCACATAAAAAACTTCAGTCTTTATTCAAAGATAGGATACATGAAACAAAAGATGCCTTAACATAAAACTCAATTCCAAGTGGATCAAAGACCTCAACACAAATCCAGTTACACTAAATTTAATAGAAGAGAAAGTAGGAGGTACCCTTGAACAAATTGGCACCGGAGATCACTTCCTAAATAAAACACCAGCAGCACAGACACTGAGTACAACAATTAATAAATGGGACCTCTTGAAACCGAGAAGCTTTTGTAGGCCAAAAGACATGGTCAATGAGACAAAAAGACAGAGTTCAGAATGGGAAAAGACCTTCACCAACCCCACATCTGACAGAGGACTGATCTCCAAAGTATATAAAGAACTCAAGAATCTAGACATCAAAATACTGAACAATCCAATTTTAAAATGGGCTGAAGAGCTAAACAGAGAATTCACAAAACAAGAATCACAAATAGCTGAAAGGCATTTAAGGAAATGCTCAACATCCTTAATCATCAGAGAAATGCAAATCAAAATGACTCTGAGATACCACCTTATACTTGTCAGAATGGCTATGATCAAAAACACTAATGACAGTCAATGTTGGAGAGGATGCGGAGCAAAGGGAACACACCTTCACTGTTATTGGGAATGCAACCTTGTACAACCAACCACTGTGGAAATTAGTATGGCAGTTTCTCAGAAAATTGGGAATAGTTCTATCTACCTCAAGACCCAGTCATACCACTCTTGGGCATATACCCAAGGAATGCTCAATCATACCACAAAGATATATGCTCAACTATGTTCATAGCAGCACTATTTGTAATAGCCAGAACCTAGAAACAACCTAGATGCCTGTCAACCGAAGACTGGATTATGAAAAGGTGGTACATATACACAATGGAGTACTACTCAGCATAGAAAAACAATGACAGCATGAAATTTGCAGGCAAATGCATGGAACTAGAAAATATCTTCCTGAGTGAGGTAACCCAAACCCAGAAGGACAAACATGGTATGTACTCACTCATAAGTGGATGCTAGATATAAAGCAAAGAACAGTCAGACTGCAACCCACAGAACCAGGGAGGCTACCTAGCAGGGGGGACCCTAGGATGACTGTGTCTTATAATAAGTTTTGGTTTTACTCAATTACTGGGCAAGCCTCAATGAAACATTTCATAATTAGGATAAGAATTTGTACTGTATCAAGCTGATAATAGAAAAATAAATAAATAAATAATGGGAAAAAATATCATTATCCCCACTTAATCACTCAGCGAGGTGTGAGAGAGGCCTGTAGAAGGTCTTACGGAGACAATAAGAAGTGACAGCCGGGAGGTGGTGGTACATGCCTTTAATCCGAGCATTTGGGAAGCAGAGGCAGGCGGACCTCTGTGAGTTTGAGGCCAGCCTGGTCTACAGAGCAAGTCCCAGGACAGGCTCCAAAGTTACACAGCGAAATCCTGTCTCAAAAAATAAATGAATAAAAAATGACAACCCAAAAAAAGAAACAGAAAAAGAAAGAAAAGAAAGTTTATGTTTTTTAAAGACATTGTTTCACACTTCTAGAGCACATCCTGTTCCTTGTCCAAAGCACAAGGTCCTTTGTGTGAACATTCCTTTAAACACTCAATATATAGTGCTTCCAACCCATTGCTTCATAGCTGGGAAGTCCTGCAGCTAAACACAGGATGCATTTATACAGAAACTGCTGTTACAGAAAAAGAGGCCATGGATTAGAAAACAATGAGTAGTCTTGGTAGGGCTTGGAGACAGAAAAGAGAATGTGGATATGGTGCAGTTATAATCTCAGAAATGTATTTTGAAAAGGTGAAACAGGCTTTTTGGCCATGTGCTCCAGAGACTAGGGATTTGTACTGGGGCCTATCAAGGATTTCTCAAACTTTTTTTCTCAGGCTGCACACTAAAACCAGGAAAATAATAGTCCTGTTAGGCAGGGCCACAACATTTTACCCAGATGTATTTTGGTTGAACTACTCTAACTATAGAAATTTAGTTTCAAGATAAGGTCAATTCTTTATCCAGATTCTTGATTACCCTGTGTGTAGTATAGCATAAATCGTTAGAAGGTCTTATTAATAAAAACAAACCTGGTGCCAGTTATTGGGGTGAATGCTGGAAGATCAGAGAGACAGAACAGGCCACAGCTAACCTCACCTCGCCAACTTCCTATCTGACCCTGTTTCCTCAAACTGGAAGCTTCATCTGAAATGAATCTCAGCTGAACTGCTGCTAACAGCCTCAAAGCTTAACCAGGCCTAGTTCCTGGTCCTCACACCTTATATACCTTTCTGCTGGCTGCCATCACTTCCTGAGATTAAAGATGTGTGTCACCATGCCTGGATGTCCCCAGTGTGGCTTTGAACTCACAGAGATCCAGACAGATCTCTGCCTTTAGATGCTACGATTAAAGGTGTGTGTGCTACCATTTTCTGGCCTCTGTCTACCTAGTGGCTGTTCTGTCCTCTGACCCCAGATAAGTTTATTAGGATGCACAATATATTGGGGGACACAATATATCACCACAGTGTAGACCCCAAGAAATGGAAAATCAGGACATTTATGAAGCACCTAAAATTGATTACCTAATTTAATATCGCTAATCTCAACTAATGTTGAAGTAGGAAAGCTCTCACCCTCTGTCCTGCCTCTCACATTTTGCACTCTACCAACTTTAAACTAGGTCAAAAAACTCAATCCACAGGTCCTTATTCATTTATAAGTCCTCACTAAAAGCCAGAGTTGGAGGTCACTTATTCACTGGTCTATTTTTCCTCATCACTGTACAGTCAAGGCCCAGACTGGAAAGAGTTGTAAGACATTTTCCCAGCACTGAGAAGCAGAGGCAGGTTTAGGTGTTCAAAGTAATTCTCAATTACATAATATGAGACAAGCCCAAGATACCAAAGATATTGCTGTACACAGAATTCTATAATCAACATCACTTGAGAGAAAAGCAATAAAAATAGTAACCTCATAGAAATATTGGAAGCCGGGCATTGGTGGCACACGCCTTTAATCCCAGGACTCAGGAGGCAGAGCCAGGTGGATCTCTGTGAGTTCAAGGCCAGCCTGGTCTACAAAGTGAGTTCCAGGAAAGGCACAAAGCTACACAGAGAAACCCTGTCTCGAAAAACCAAAAATGAATCGAAAAACCAAAAAAAAAAAAAAGAAAAAGAAAAAGAATAGGCTCTTTCCTAGAAGAGAGAATGTCATTAAGATTGATCTTGCCCATATGCATAAGTTGGCTGTTTAAATCTCTAAACTGACACATAGAGTTACACTCAATGGACTGTTTCTCAAACCTCTGAGCTGACATAATTGTGTCAAGAAGGATTGATGTATCTGAATAAGAGAGTTCCCTAATTGCAAAATAAATATTCGTTGGCTCAAGTTAACCTTCCCAAAGTATATACCCAAACAATTTCATCTGTAATCATTCACATGACATGAACTAAACCATGGTGGGAAATTACAATATTACTCCAACTACGACAATCCGGTCCTTTTTCATATTGGTGACTCTAGCAGCTGATTGCCTATCCTGCTTTTCCCTGCATTGTACACAATAAAATATTCCTCCTATTTGGTCTGAAGGCAGAAGAAATGCTCCACATGTAAATCATTTTTCTGTGACTGCATTGGATAGTCAACTACATGATTCAAATGGATAACTTAAAAACTTTGAGGTGGTACAGTCATTTAATTATGAATTTTGAAGGTATAGTAAAGAGGAAAGCAAAATCGTTGCTCTGGAGAGCAACAGGCTGGGTTCAAGGCCACCCGAGTCAGCATAAGAGAGCTTGTCTCAAACATTTTTCTAACAGGAAGGAAATACAGCTTTTCTAGAATTAATATGCCTTCCCAGGGAAAAATCACTTCACACACTTTGGGGTTTAATAAAGAAAAATCTATTTAATTATAGTATGCGTCCATCTCTGGCTAATGCTCAAAAAGGAGACAGCCTAGACACATTTTGCATTCCCTATATGATGTCATCCGTCTTTTAGGTTCACAGTCCAGGTTACACTTGAACAATTTAAATAGAGACAGACAATTGTATGTCTAGGCACTTGGGAAGACGATTGAGTTACACAGCAAAGACATTCGCAGAACTGTTTCTTAAGTACACCAGTGACCTGAAACAACAAATCTTTCTTTAGTGACAGAGTCCTGAGATGGAGGTGGCAGGGGATGATAGTGATAGAAGTAGAAGGAAGAAAACAGAAAAGCTAGAGTGAGAGGTCTAGGACAATCTAATCCCATGCTAAGTGAGGTTCTTAAGAGTCCTATCTTGTATACTACTTCCGGGGGGAATGTAAGGAAAAGGGTGACTTCTCTGAAGCCAACAGAATCTATCATCTAATGGGACAAACTCAGGGAGGAGGCCAACCAAACAATGCTGCAATGGGGAAAACAGGGTATCTGAGGAACATTACTGACTAAGCCCGCAGTGGTCCTGGGGCTGATAATCACAGCTCCATGTGGTGGAATGAGTCGGGTTCTCAGGATCTGAAGAAACCCCACAACAAAGGCCCTGGTTCCAGACCATTACCAGATCTCCAAAGCATATTCCTGGCTTTAGAGAAGGAAAGCAGTTTTATTGTCAACACATCATGCCCTTAAGGAAATCTCCCAAAGCCTAGGCCCCAGGCTGTTACTAGCTCTCCCAAGAATGTTTCTCCTCCCTACCCGAGGGCCTAAACAAAAGCCTCAATTGATCACACCAGTCATTAACACTACAGTGTTTTACTTTTCAAATAGTTTTACCTGGTTGCATATTGCCCATCTGGCAGAACTATGCTTTTCTCTAGAAGAAAACTGGAACTCTAGGGCATACCAGGCCTTGAGGTTGGTTGTGACCCATAATGCTTCAATGAGCAGCTTGTTAGAGTCCCATTCTTTGATATAAGGTTGGGCTTAGTGGCTGGTTGTAAATTGTGTGTGGTTCCTCTGTAACAGTTTGGAGCCAAATGTCTGGACAATCCTGGTGAACAAATGTGTGTCCTACCATCCTAATCTCTAACAGACCTAGTTAGCATATATTTATCTTTGGGGTGTTTTTGAGGCAGTTTTCCACCAGCTAAATTCTATTTTGTGAAACTTATTTCCTAAGCATTGATAAATCCTTTTTATCTCCAATTCTAATCTCTACATCACAGTTTAGTAGCAGAGTGCTACCCAACACATGAGATGAGTTTTACAAACTGCACAGAATTAATCATGTATGGATTTTTTTTTTTTTTTTGGTTTTTCAAGACAGGGTTTCTCTGTGTAGCTTTGGAACCTGTCCTGGAACTAACTCTGTAGCCCAGGCTGGCCTCAAACTCACAGAGATCCCCCTGCCCCTGCCTCTCAGTGCTAGGATTAAAGGCATGGGCCATCACTGCCCAGCCCATGTATGGATCTTACATGTAAAGGTTAAATGCAAAGTGCTGATACTAGAAGATACTGGAGGAAACTAGGCCTCCTCAAGTCTAACAACCTGTTTTCCCTGGGTGCACCAAAACCATGTTGAAGTTGGCTACAAAGATACTTCTACACACAGCTCCTAATACTCTGAGCAGATTCAGCCCACAGAGCAAAGTTATTCAGAGGCCTGCACCTGGGTCTATGGAGTATCAAAGAACAAACACATGGGACCTCACAGGACAGGATTTCTGACTGCATGTTCCAAACTAGATAAGGGACCAACCCACCACACTGGCTCCCACACCTAATCATCTACTCTGCCACATCCAGGGAGAGCAGCCCCTTGCTCACCATGTTGTAGTTTCCCAGGTTGCCCATATTCTTTGCTCAGCTCACTTCAGCAGCACTCACAACACAGCACACAAAACCACTGGCGCGAGCTTGTCTTCAAAGCTGAGCCTGAAACTAGTGGCCGGAAGTGCCCTGCAGAATGTCTGACTGACAGTTTGCCTGGAGGACCTGATTGGCTAGTGAGGCCTGAGTGACAAGAGCACCTACCATAGGGTTAAGCTATGCTTAAAGACACAGCACAATGGTTTCTAACTGCCTTTTACTCCAAAGACGTTTTCTAAATCAGCAAAGATATGCATTTTTTTCTCTCTTTTTTCCCCCCAAAGCTAAGGACTGAACCCAGGGCCTTATTCTTGCTAAGCAAGCACTCTATCACTGAGTTAAATCCCCAAACCCAAAGATATGCGTTTCAGTAGCATTTGTCCCTGGCCCCAATAGCAGACCCTACTCTCTCCCTGCCCTCCATTGGCACTTCCCTTTCTTCCTCCTGGACACCATGTTGCTAGCTACCTTGTACAGGCCTATATTATGTGGGGTGGAGTGATTCTCTGGCAACCCAGAATATTAACAAATAAAGAGACATTGAAGGATCCTGGAAGCAGATGTCTGTTAGGAGACTTCACACTGAGGTCAGGTGAACTGAAGGTACTTTTTACCTGGTTGTCACAAGAATTTCAGACAACCAGGAGAGAAAAGCAGAAACTAGATCACAAATAAGATAATAGTTCTTTCTCACATCAGAAAGTGGGATGATGGCTCCATTGATTTAAGAGATACCTGAAATTCATAACAAATAGTTGGAAAATGAGTAATAATAAAGAGTAGTCGCCCAGCAGTGGTGGCTCAAGTCTTTAATCCCAGTACCCAGGAGTCAGAGGCAGGCAGATCTTTGTCAGTTTGAGGCCAGCCTGATCTACAGAGCAAGATCCAGGAAAGGCACAGAGCTACAAAGAGAAACCCTGTCTCGAAAAACCAAAACAAACAAACAAACAAACAAACAAACAAAAAGAGTAGTCTTCACAGAAATTGGAATACTAAAAGATTAATGGAGCAAGGAAGAATGTGTTTACTGTTAACCAACACATCTTCCTCAGTGGGCAGGTGAAAAAACAAAAAACAAAAACAAAACACAAATACATTATTCAAGATTCTCTACATGAATAGGACTGGTAGAATGAATCTCTCCGTGTATGTAGAAAAAGGGTTTCTTAGACTGCATCACAAGCTGTGGTCCAGGTAGTCCAACAATGGCTGCCTACCAATGGACATTTGAAAAATTCAATAGTTGTTCACTTCATGAGGTTAGATATCTCAGCTGGTCTTCAGTATATTGGGAGGGGGGGTGGCTGCAAAACAGCTTGACCACACAGCCACTATGACAGGCTTAGAGGCCCAGACAAAGCTTCTGTGACAGGCTTACTGGCAGCCAGCACCAAGATCCAGGAAAAGCCTTAAACTGACACCACCCAGGGAACCACCCAGGGATGAGGAAGGAACCAATATTCCAAACATTCCAACCATTAGATAAGGTGGCCAGATGTCCCTGAGTCTAGCACACACCTGTTCTTTTTGTTTTTTGAGACAGGGTTTCTCTGTGTAGCTTTGCGCCTTTCCTGGAACTCACTTGGTAGCCCAGGCTGGCCTCGAACTCACAGAGATCCGCCTGCCTCTGCCTCCCGAGTGCTGGGATTAAAGGCATGCGCCACCACCGCCCCACCTGTTCTTGTTTTACAGATACTCCTAGACAATTGTCAGCCAATCAGGGTCTTTAACCCTGGAAATCTCCTCACTCCAACCTCTGCTATGATTAAAATCACCACCCCACCTAAGCTCAGGGTTCTCTGCTCTCACCACTCTGCTGTACAGACAGAGGGATCAAGTTCAGTGCTTGAAAAGAATAAAGGCTCTTTGCTTTTACATATGGGATTTGGTCTCTGTGGTGGTCTTTTGGTGGTCCCCAAGATCTGGGCAAAACATAGACACTACGATTTCAAGCAAGTAGTCTCTAATGCTAGTAAAGGAATGAACTTGGTAGCTAGAACTAGGGCAAAGAGGCACAGAGAGAGAACTTCCTCCCTCAATATTCTCTATATATGATGGCTGCAAACAGAAAGTGTGGCCCAGATTAAAGGTGAATCTTATACTTTGATTTTTTCTTATAGAGTTTTCAAAACATGTTTTATTTGTTAGCCCTAGAACCCATTCTGTAGACCAGGCTTGCCTCAAATTCAGAAAATCTGACTGCTTCTTCTTCCTGAGTGCTGGGGTTAAAGGTGTGCAAGCCACCAAACAACTGAAGGTGGATATCACCTAATTGATACAGACTAAAGATTGGTCTTTAATTTCAAAACTTAAAAAAAAAAGTCCAACACAGGTATACCCAATTCTTTGAGTTTTAATTAATTCCAGAGGTAGTCAGTTTGACTAAAAAGAATAAACACCATAACATCCAAAACAGAAGAAATGAGAAAACTTTCTTACCTGCAGGAGACAGGGAGATCATGGGAATTATTTCTAAAACAATGCTTTTCCTAAACAAAGGGAACATTTGGATTTTAGTTGGGAAGTCTGGCAAGTTCATGTAGAGTTCTCTCTATTCCTAAGCAGGCTCAGTTAACAAATCCATTTGTGACCATAATCTCATTGTAAAAGCAGAGACATTTATGTGCATTCTTACTTCAAAGTCATGCATAAACATATATAAATTATGAAAAAAATGATGGAAATAAATACCTCTGACATGTTTATCTTGTACCACAAGGTCTTAATGGAAACTCAGGAATGTGACACAGTGAAATTAAATTGCTTTGGAGCCTATGCCACCTCTCAATCTTGACTTCAGTCTGTAAGATAACTGTACCAATGCCACAATTCCCACAAATAGAAAAGTTAGAGAACACAAATAGAGAAGACTTCAAGGAAAAGTCACTTATCAGCACTGTATACTCTGTTCTTAGATAAACGGTTATGATGAGCTCTATTATCCTTGGAATAAAGCTGATTTTGCCTCTAGGAAGACTGGATCAATGGAAAGTCACAACTGGTTGCATGCAAGACTAGATGGAGTTCATTTAATAGCCTGGGTGCTGTCAGTCTCAGGGACATCACCGTAGAGAATTCCATTCTTTCCTTTTCTAACATTTGTTAAAATTTAGTTATATGATGTTTTGTCTGATTATGTCTCTGCACAGTACCTACAGAGGCTAGATGATGGCAGGGGATGCCTGAGACTGCAGTTATAGCAAATGGTTAGCTACCATGTGGATTCTTGGAACAGAATCTGAGTCCCCTGCAACAACGTCCAGTGCTCTTAATTTCTGAGACCTCAATCTAGCACTGCTGTTTTATTTAAAATTTATTACCATAAAATGCTAATTGAAGGATATTACATCAATTTGTCCTTTTATCTCTTCATTCCATCCTTTCCCAAAATCATTTCAACTCCTTCCTTGTTAAGTATGAAGGAATAAGTAAGGAATAAGCTGAAATACAGAAATACAACCTGCTCTGTTTCATTAGTTGTAGATATATTTATAAGTTGCTGAACATATTGTATTGAATAAACAATTAAGGAACTAATTCCTGCCTGAGGCTTATTCTCTCAAATGGAAGAGAATTACACTTTTGAATCAGTATTACCTGTCTGACCCTGACTAGGTTGCCTGAGACAGGAAACATAATCAAGAATAGAAAACTTAGGGTGGAAAATGTCTTACCAGTTATGAGCACTGAAGATTCTTTCAGAGCATCCAGTTTCCATTCCTAGTACATATAGAAGCTCACTAATATATGTAACTCCAGTATCAGGGGATCTGACATCATACCCTAGCCTCCCTGGCCACCATAAAAGGACCAGACTTAATACCATAAAAATTATATTTCAAGCTGTGTGTGGTAGTGCATTCTTTCAGTACTAGCAAGCTAGACAAAGAGTCAAGAAGATCATTGTGAGTTTTAAAGCCTGTGCTTCATTGTCTACACACACACACACACACACACACACACACACACACACATACACACACACACAACACATCCATGAAAAGAAAAAAATACTTAATAACATACAAGAACAGGAGCTTTGAAGAATTGGGACAATACAATACTTATAAAAGTCATTGCAAGTGTCTGTCACTGGTGACCATAGAACCATTTTCAAAAATAAATATAGTCAAGCATGTGAGCACATGCCATTAATCCTAGCTACTGAAGGAAACTGAACATTTGACAGCGTGTCATCACTTTTCCATGTGACCTAAACTGCCCATTATGAGATGGGTGATATCTGACCCCCAAAGTCATAAAGTAGGACATACACAACATCAATCTAGTATCAAATGGAAGAGGTATATAACAGATCAGGCCCAAGAAGGTCCTGAAGGCACAAATAAGCTACATAAAGAAGTTGCCTAACTGCCTGTGGTTTCTACGCCAGTTACAGTGCCTACTGCCTGCTACAGTCCACATGTAGCATCAAGAGGTGTTCCCTATGATTGGTTGTCTGAGGAAGAGAAGACTGGGGCCAGGTTTACTGATGGTCCTGTACATCATTCAGTCCCCACCCAGAAGTGGACAGCTGCAGAATTTCAACCCCATTCTGAGACAAGCATGAAAGATACTGGGGAAGGGAAATCTTCACAGTGGACAGAAGTTCAGGCAGTAGGCAGAGTCATATAGTTTGTTTGGAAGGAGAAATGGCCAAATGTTCAACTACTCACTTATTGATACATTGTAGCCAATGGATTGATTGGATTGTCAGGGACTTGGAAAGACCATGATGGGAAATTCGGTGAGAAAGACATCTTGGGAAGAAGTATATGGATAGAACTCTCCAGATGGGTAAAGCAAGTGAAGATACTTGTATCCCATTTAAATGTTCAACAAAAGGTGACTTCAACTGAAGATGAGTTCAATAATCAAGTATTGATGACTCTCTGTGGACAGTCAGCCTCAGTTCCCAGCCATTCATGTCTTTGCCCAATGGATGGTCATATGAACAAAGTGTCCATGGTGGCAATGATGGGGAATATGCATGGCCTCAACAACATGAACTTTCACTCACAATGGCTGACCAGGCTATTGCTTCTGCTGAGTGCCAAATCTACCAATAGTGGAGAACAACACTGAGTCCCAGATATGGCACCATTACACAGGTTGACCAGCAAAAAAATCTAGTGGCAATTAGACTACATTGGGCCACTTCTTTCCCAAAAATGACAACTCTTTGTCCTTACTGGAGTAGATATTTATACTAGCTATGGATTTTCCTTTCCTACATGTAATGCTTGTCAAGGACAATTTTAAGAGCCATGCCATATTGCCTGCCTGAGTTAAGTTTCTGTTCTCTAGAATTGAGCCACTAACCAGAAACTTGTGACATGCCTAGACAAGACCTGAGTTATTAGAAAATAACTTAACATTTCCTTATCTCTCTGCTACACTGACCATTAGTAACAATGTTTTGTTGTTGGGTGACTTAGCAACTCAACAGTCCCCTGATCTTTTCCCAAAGAAAGTTTCCTGGTCTGCTTACTATAAAACCTGCCTGAGAAAATAAAATTTTGCAGTTTGATCAGAATACTGTCTTGCTGTCAATTCTTTGTGTCTCTTGTTCCTTTCATTTGCCATTCCCCTTCTAGGGTCTCTGCTGAAGATCCCGCTGACTAGGACAAATGCTTCTGCCAAAACTGCCATCAACAGATTTACAAAATATCTCATCCACTGACATGGTAATCTACACAGTATTGTTTGTGAACAGGGAACTCACTTCACAGGCAGAGAAGCGTCACAGTGGAGCCACAATCATATAATCCACTTGTCCTGTCATATTCCCCCACATCCTGAAGGAGCTGACCTGATAGAAAGATGGAATGGACTTTGGTCTTTTGAAGACATAGTTACAGCACCAATTAGGTGGTGGCATCTTGAGGGCTCGTACAGGGTTCTCCAAAAGTTGTGTGTGTGTGTGTGTGTGTGTGTGTGTGTGTGTGTGTGTGTGTGTGCTGAATTAGCATCCAACATTTGATATGGTTTCTTCAATCGCCAGGATACATGGATCCAGAAATGAAGGGGTGAAAAAAGGAATAGTTACACTCACTATCACCTCTAGTGACCAACTAGAAATGGGTTTCCTCCTGTTTCTACAACTCTAAGTTATGATGGCCTAGAAGTTGTGGCTCAGAGGAGGGAGTGCTCTTTCCAGGAGCCACAACAAACATTCCATTGAACTGGAAACTCAGACTTCACCTTTTCTATTTTGTGTTCTAATGCTCTTAAACTAAACAGACTAAAAAAGGAATAACAAAATTAGGAGGAGTATATATCTTGATAACCATGGGAAAATTGGATTGTCTCTCCACAATGGAGGCAATAAGGATTATGTCTGGAATGCAGGAGATTCCTCAAGTCATCTCTTGGGGTCTGTGATTAGAGTTAATTGGAAACTACAACAATCTAATCCAGAAAGGATGACAAAGGGCACAAACCCATTATGAATGTAGGTATGGTTCACTTCTCCAAGAAAAGACCCAAGACCTGCTGAAGTGCTTGCAGAGGGTGGAAGAAATACAGAATGGCTAATAAAGGAAGGTAGTTCTAAATATCATCTTAGGCCATATGACCATTTACAGAATGAAGATTATAACTAGCATGAGTGATTCTTTTTTATTTTGTTAATAATCTATTTGCACAAATATTTATATGTTCTTTCAATTTCCTTATCATATGTTACAACATCAATTAAGAGAATAACCAGTGGTTATCAGATATAAGTTTGAGATACTAGGAAGATGTCCACAAAGGGACATTACCACTATTCTGAATATATGATGCATTTACAAATTTATGTTGGGCTAGTTATATTAGGCATAATTATGACCTGTTTATTGTTTTTCATTTGGAAATTAATATTGACATAATGTGATAAGATTTTGTGTCAAGTTGAAAAGGGGTGGATTGTGATGGCTATTCTTGGTTGTCAGTTTGACTATATATGGAATGAGCTATAATTCAGAAATAGAGGGTAGAGTGGTGATCTGGACCTTGAGGCAAGAAAACAACATGCCTTTTATCCTGATCCCTAGGCTGGATGACACACACCTTTAATCTAGACATTGAGGCTGGAAGGCACACCTTTAATCTAGGTCACATTTTCTGCTGAGGACAACGGAAAAAGCAAGGTTGTTAATTAATTCTTGGTCTACTTTCCCTCACATTATCAGCACATCCATTCCTTCACTGGCATTGAAGCTGCTTCTGTGTGATTCCAGCATATAAAAAAAAAATTCCAGGTGAGACACCCAGCAGCCTCCTGTGACTGAACAGCCACTAGATTCTTGGACTTTCCATTCACAGTTAGCCATTTTCTGGAGTGCAGTCTATAAATTCTGACTACAGGGATTCATGAACACTGATGATTCATAATCCTCAGTATCAACAGTCCCATTTCTCTAATAAAATGACACCAATTTACACATTGGAATAACCAACAGGATGTAAAAATCTTTATATTGCATTCATGAATTTCACCCCACTGTGAAATATTGACACCACCCACAGATCATTA
This sequence comes from Peromyscus aztecus, assembly GCA_902168405.1. Lineage (NCBI taxonomy): Eukaryota > Metazoa > Chordata > Mammalia > Rodentia > Cricetidae > Peromyscus > Peromyscus aztecus. The sequence continues at coordinate 51,857 of CABHPQ010154609.1, read as the reverse complement.
GTATGTAAAATCATAAAGAACTAAAAATTAAACATCTTAATCAACTCAATTAAAAGTGGAGCACAGAACTAAGCAACAAGTTCTCAAAAAATAAAACAAAAATGGCTGAGCAGTACTTAAACATTTAATACAATTAATCATCACTAAAATGCAAGTTAGAACAAATTTCATGTATCATGTTAGAAAACTCTGCATGTCCAGGCTCAATAAAACAAATGAAGCTCGTTCTGATAGAGATGTAGGGAAAAGAACTTATCTGTTCCTGGTGGGAGTGCAAACATGTTTCAGCCACTTTTGAAAAAATTGTCCCGAAGATAGCATACACTGTCCTCTGAGTTTTATATTTTTCCACACGCTGTTGGCAATGTTTACTGAGATTTTCAGAGGAACATTGATACAAATGGTCTATGTACAGCTGGGCATTCACAGTCGATTGTTCTAGTACCTTCAGCAGCAATGCATTCTACATTCACCACTACCTACTGCAAGCTTCTCTTGACTGAGTTTGGGAGAAGATATTTATCTATCTATTATCTATCTATCTATCATCTATCTATCTATCTATCTATCATCTAATATTATCAGTGCATATATATGTATATGTAGAGAGAGACATGTATATGATTGACAACATAAACATGTAGAAAAACAATGATCAATACTCTTTTATCCCTAGATTTGACTAAATATTGGTTTACCATTCCTGGCATGAATTTAGTCCTGTGGAGCTGTACTCCATTCCAGTGAAGGGAGTAGTGAGTTATCACTTAAAGTAACTTTCCAGTATTTCTCCAGTGAGAATATTTATCTCAATGTCAACAGTGGAGTTTGCAGTGTCCATTTCTGGATAAGACACTGATATCTTTTCTAAATAAACAACCTAGACAACACCTTGTAACACTGTGAAATCTGGTGAATGAGGAAATCTTGTTTGTCAGGTCAAGATTTATTTTTCTGTGCCCTACAATCAAAATATGTGCTGTTTACCACAATAAGGTGTTATCATCCAGTTATAGAAGGGAATCAAGACCAATGGCAAAGCCTTATATTGATTTATTTCTGCAGGGACCTATCTAGACTTTAACTAGTATGGAGATAAGCTCACTAGTTGAGGCTGTTCTGAAAAAACATAAATTAGACTATTACTGTGCTTCCAAGTTTTTGGGGGAAACTTCAAAATGTAAGACTCAGTTCTGTGAAAATGTGGAGGATATGAATTGGTGGGAAAGCCCCCCACACCCAATCTATTTTGTCTCGTTACAAATCTTATGGGAACTAAAATCATGGGGAAAATTACAGAGATGAAGTATTGAAATAACTAGATTCTGGGCAAATTCCCATTGAGGAAATCCAGGAACTCAATAAAAAGAAAAGTTCATGACTGATCATGCCACATGGCTAATATAGGTGAAATGATAATTTCATGTCTGAAGGGAGGTGAAGTCACAAAATCATAGAATCATATCTCAGGCAGAGACTGCACAATTCCTGCTGAACTTCTGATCTCTGGGACCATGGAATTGAGATCAGCATCCTATTAAAAAGAGGTATATACTGTGAGTATAAACGATTGCCAGTGGTAGAGTCCTCATAGTAAAACTTATGAGAATGGTCATAGCAGAAGAAGAATGTAAGTTATTATATAGATGTGATCTGAAAGTGATAATATTCTGTTAATACAATACATGATTTTTAATGTACTATACTTTTTTTCAACAAAACTGAATACATGATCTGTGACTATCATAATTGTTTGGCTTACTATTTCTTATATCTGTTCTGTGAGTCATCAGTGGCTTTCCTGTAATTGTGAGCTTATGGCCTCTTTGCAACTGGGCTTCAGTCTCATGTTGCATTTTAATGTCTTAAATGTGCCAACGTTTACTCAGATGACTCAGTACCTACTGATATTTTAATTAACCAACAAAATAAGCATTTATAACTATATGGAATTTTTGCAGCAAATAGAAGAAATTATCAACACAGTAACTAGCAATAGATTTACATAAAATCAGGTGATGTGTTAAACAGCATTACTGAATGAAAATCATAAAAGAGAATTGCATGTATGTGTGATCTATGTAGGATAAGTGATATATGCTTTCAAGATTTGTGGAAATTTCCTAACAATTTGGCAAGGAAAAAATCAGCTGAATATTTCTAGTAGAACTCATTGTGAATGACTCATTGCATAGTGCCCCTACATCATCTTCTCATGCACTATTCTCAGGCTGATAGCAGGACCTGACACCATGGGAGCCAGTGAGGTGGCTGTAGAAATGATCTTCTTGTCACAGACTATGATTGAAGTTCTGGACAAGTCCTGTCTCCTCCAACATTATCTGTTGTTTGACTTCATGGGGTGCAGGTTAATGTCCACAGACTGGATTCTGATGCACTTCCCTGTATCCAACATCATAACTTGGTTGTGTAAAGGAGTGACTCTGACAAGTTTATACAATAAAGGGTTCAAAGATGCCTTTGAAAAATTTCAAGAAATCTCACCTTTTAATTTTCTGGAGTCATTATAGAATTATGCACATTACCTGCAAACCTGCCTCAAATTCAGTTTCATAATCAAATTACACCACATGCTCCTCAAGAGTTATCAGGGGATACTTACTGGATAAGTTCATTTCTACAGGTCATTATTGGTGATTTGCTATCCTTCCTTCAGAAACTTGAAGTGGACTCAAACAAAGTCTTAATGAGATTCACAGATCACAATGTTCTATTGTCCCTAATCCATATTAATGAAGCACTAAATACACTAAAATTATTCTGATGGGATTCCACAAAGGAACTGATTGTCTATTTAATAGGTACTCATTCCATTTCCAGTGAACTTCAGTTTCAAAACCATAATCATCCTATTGAATGGCTTCATTTGTCCCTAGATTTCACTTGAAAAATTATGATAAATTGGATGTTAAATATCTTGATAAGACAAGTAAATCACATAGTGGCTCACTTAACTAGTATGTAGCTGGATATTATAATTTGTCTATTCAATAAACATAAATTATTCTCTTTACCATAATTATTCTTTGTTTCAAGCTAATGTTTTTGGTTTCCCTGGAAGTTTAAATAGTCTTTACTCTTTATGGAAGCTCACACATGTTTTAAAAAAAATTATAAGGAGCTTCTCTGCTGTCAGTTTTAAATCTTGTATTGGAGTGTAGAGAATATTCACTAACCCTAGTTTCTCTGGATTAGTGGTGTATATATAATACTTCACACTATTTCCAAGAGTGTAAAATTTGTAAGCCCACACTGGGAAGAGCTTCCCCACAGCATTTACAGTTAAAAATTTCACTCATAGCCATAAAACACAACCCTGAACCTCTCAACCTGCATACTTTTTGCTGGGTCCTAACAGCTCCCTCGGGGGAGGGGGTGAGAAGGCACAGTGTCAAAGACAGACACTAGGAGTCAGGGGAAAGGAAAACAGCAGACTCATTTATTCAATACTGGGGAAAGCTTATATACTCTTCTCCCAGCAGGCAGGCTGTGTTCCAATCTGGTGATATGGCATGGTCATTCCTCATTGGCTGGGTACCATCAGGAACTCTGATAGAGATTTGGTGAGACTGTGCTCACCCCTCATTGGCTAGGCATGATGGACCTCTAACAGTGATCAGGACCTCTGACAGTGCCTATTGGTAGGCTGTCAGGCAGACTCTAGATAGGCTCATAAGGAAGCACATTATGTGCATGCCTTGTCAACTTGTTTGAGTCAATTTCCTTGACCCTACAGGCATGCCTTACTAGACATACTGAGACTATTTATTGGACTCAATTTCTTCCTAGATTACCTACTGCTTTCATAGAGACTAAAATTATGTCCTCCATTGACATCAATATTTTAGCTTGCAAGCTGTATTACAACAATGACAATATCTTATCTATGGTTCACATACCAGAGCCCAAAATTCTTTTCCATGGTTTCTAAACAAAGGAAATATTCTTACTGATGGCCAACTGATGTTCTGCATATTGCTTAATTTGCTATACACACTGCATAGGTCTAATACTCAGGATATAACATGAGTTTGCATGAAAAGGTTGCCTATTTTCTTGCATCTGACACTAATATGATGGCATTCACACTCTAGACCACCTGTTTTACTAACAAAATACACTTGGCTAGGTCAGGAAATTATCTTCTCTTTTCGAGGTAATAATTTAATTATACCATTTCACTCTTCCATTTCCTCCCTCCAATGTCCCCAACACGTCCCCCCCCCCCCCCGCCTCTCTCAAGACCACTATCTCATTTTTCACTGTTATTTAATGCATATATGTATTAAATGTACATGCATACATTTACATATACATAATAAATATACTTAAATATAACCTGTGGAAAACATATGCTACCTTGATGAATTTATTCAGGACTGACCATTTAGGAGAATCTACAGCAACAAAGCAAGTGCAGGTGGAATCAAAGGCATGAGAGCCCATGTCCTGGGATTAAAGGTGTATGCCACCATTGCCTTGCCTCTATATCTAACTAGTGGCTGGTGTTGCCATCTGATCTTCTTACAAGTTTTATTTGTTAGTGCATACACAAAATATCACCACAAAGGTAATATCCTGACTTTGAATGAAAAACTGACTTCAATGACTGAATAGGAAACGAGAAAAAAACATCCATAAGTTTACAACTACCATGCAAGGGAAAGCCACTGGTGATCACATGCTGACAGAAGCACACTTGGAGATGCAGATCTGCTTTAGGATTCTACAAGATACCTGCCACCCTGGTCCAATTGTTCTTCTTCAAGTCCCTATAGCTTGATTCCAATGAACACTCTTTTGTTCCTGATGTATCAAACACTGTCTGAAACCACAGGTTCTTGAACGCCTTACTGAAAGTCTTATCCCCAGACTTTCATTTCTCAGTTTCTTGGTTCAATCAATTCCTGTTTATGACGAACAACGACAAAGTCTGGTCTTCCCATCAAAGACACAGCGCTGGAGACATTTGCAGCAAATGTTTGTGGCAAAGTAGATAGCTTTGGGCTGTCTTTTGACTCTGATTGTATTCAGCAGATCAGGACATACTTTTGCAAATTTGTTGACTAAGATATAGCCCAGGTCATCATAGCACTCCAGTGGGGCAGGGTAGAACTCCTCAGTTATCTTGCTCATATTGGCCAAGCTTTGCAGAAGGTCCTTCAGGACAGACATGGAAATGAAATTGTCATAGATATTTATCCTGGTTAGCTGGATGCACTGGCTCAGAGCAGGCAAGAGGGATCTGAGCTGAGAGTCTCCAATACCACAGTCTTCTAACTCCAGAGTCTGCAGAGTGGTTGTTACATTCTCAAGGAGAAATGGGAAAGGTATGGGACCTGCGTTGAATAACTCTATACCAAAGAGGTTCAGGTGCTTCAGGTGAAAAAGTCTCTGACATTGACATAGGTGTTCCAGGTCTGACTGTGAGAACTCAAAGAAATCGATGGACAAAGACTCCAAGGGGCTCTTCAGGCATCTAAGGAAAGAATAAGAGATGAGGTCTGTCTCCTGGTCTGGGAGAGCATTTCAGTTTTGACATTACTACAGAGATAATGCCTTAGTTTAGGTTACTATTGTTATGATAAAACACCATGACCCAAAGCAATTGGGAGAGGAAAGGATTTATTGGTCTTGTGATTAGAAATTCATAATCCATCACTGAAGGAGGACAGGGCAGGAATTCAAACAGGGCAACAACCTGGAAGCAAGAGATATACAGAGAGGCCATGCAGAAATGCTGCTTATTGGCTTGTTCTCCATGGCTTGCTGAGCCCACATTATGAACAACAAAAGACAACCAGCCCAGGAATGGCCCCACTTACAATAGGCTGGGTCCTCCCACATCAATCACCTAAAAAAAAAAAATTCTCTACAGGCTTACCTACAGGCCAATATTTTGAAGGTATTTTCTGATTTTGAGTACCTGTCTATCGGGTGACTCTAGCCTGTGTCAATTTGATATGAAATTAACCAGTACAGGGTACCAGAAGAGCAAAGTCAGTGTGTCTTTATGTGGGAGTTGAATACCCAAAGTACATCCTATTGGTGTTTCCTCACTAGAGCCACACCATTGCTTTCCAGGCCTATCACGATCATATTTGATACTCTCAGAATCCAGTGCTGCAGCTTCTCATTCCCAATGTGTCAGAGTACCAGAGGTGGCCATTACAACCTAGAAGGATTTGCCAAAAGTGGACTGGTCCTGAATGGTTCCGACAATGTCTTGGCTTCTGTCATGTGGAACTCATTACAGTCCCACCTTCCCAACATAGCCTATGTTCTCTTCTCTGCATCAATCCTTGAAATTGACCCTCAGCCCATTTCTGCAAATTTCATATCTACTAAGTGCAAAATGTGCTCACAACACCTGTCTGTCCACTGGGAGGTAAAAGTCGACAGAGGTTCCACATGGGAACAAGGTAGTTCCTGTTCATAAAAATATGAGGACAGAGACCCCAGGCAAAACTGCAGGTATGGCTTCTCCCTACTTTAGGGCCCTCTGCTTTGTCCTGTTACCTCTCATTAGGGTTGACAGGACTCCAGGAAAGATACATAACACACAGAGAGACATTATGTGAGCCACACAGTGTGTCTACTACTAAAAGATCTCTTTAAGTCACTAACAACATCTTAGCAACTGGTGAGTGGTCAGTGAAGCAATTGAGCTTCTGGCCCAGTTAAGATGGAGGTCAGACCATTCTCAGATGTTGTGATGGGCCAATAGCTGTGAAAGCACAGTGGCTGGCTGATCTCACGTGCTCACTAATCTCTAATGTAAAAGAGCAAGGTTTGCTGTGGTATTAAAAACAGCTCTCCATCCTTCCTTACCTGAACAACTGTTTCATGTGCTCACTCGAGAAGTTGGTACCATTGATGGAGAGATGTTGGAGGCATTTGAATTTGGAGATTTGAGAAATGAACCTCACAATATACTTGTCCTCTATGTCTTCCGAGGTATTTACAGCTTTGTTGGTATAAATGTAAATGCATGATAGATGGAGTTTGTGCAAATTTCTCATCTCTCCAAAGCAACGTGCAAAATGACTCAGTGCTGCAGGAGTCCAGCCTGTGCATAGTTCCAGTTCCTCAATGTAGTATGGCTGGAAAGTGTTCAAAACCATCTTGATAATCTCCATAGGTGTCTGAAAAATTGTCATCTTCATACAACACAGCTGCACAAAACGTTTTTGCTGCTGGGACCACTGCAATAAGTATGCTTGTTCTTCATCCAGGTGAGGTCTTAAGTCAAAATCAGTGACCACCTTCAAAAGCTGTCTCAGGGCATATCTAGGAAGGCCATTCCCTGTTTGCTCCTTACTCACTGTCCCTTTTGTGCTCTCTCCATATTCTGTTCCAGGCCATACATCCCAGAAGACATGGTGCACATTCCTCAGGTCCAGGACTCGAAGCTTTGACCTTCTTTGGGAGAAAAAGGTGAAGTGTAACAATGAAAGAACAGGACCAAAATGGAGTCAGCTTTCATTTCAATTATCTAATGACAGCAACACCTGTCAGGCAAGGAGCCTGCGACAGCTCCTGTCCTCAGCTGGCCCTGACTATAGACTCAGCAGGGAACCTCAGGAGATACATATGGAAACCCCAGCAACATCTTGACCATTCCCTAGGAGGGTGCAGCTAAAAGGCTGCTGTCAAAAGAACAGGCCATTGTGGGTGAGCAGGGAGGACAGAGATGCAGAAGGGCCAGTCGTTACCAACCATCAGCCACCAAAGTCCTGGTGAGAGCATGGTTGTAGCAAAGAGTTCTTCTGGCTCGCCCAGTTGTTCAGACTCAGATCCAGTGTTAACCATGTAAGTTTCAGTTGGGTTGTTCTGCCCCTTCCAGACTTGTGCACAATCCCACAAATGCTTTAGGCCCTTCTGGCTTTTGCAACACCATCCCTGGCCTTTTTCTATGGATGAGATCCCTCTCAGAGCTCAATTTTCACTGGTGCCTCCTGGCCTCTTTGAAAAACCTGGTACCAGGTGCCAAGACTCCTCTGGCTTAGCCAGGGTAAGCTGGACCACCATTGAGTATGGGATGACCCTCTTTAAAGGCTTGATCCTCGTTTGGTCCTTCCTTTAGTCCAGGGGATGCCCACAAATACAGGCTGTAGTGACTCCTTTCGCCCGCTTATCCATGGAAACCATGCTATAATTTTTGGGACCTTTATGATTCCTATCAGTGATCAAGGAAATGGAAAGAGATTCCCCTTTCCCTACATTATGCCTCCTTTTTCTCTCTCACTTCTTTTCCCTCTCGTCTGCCTGTCTCTCCCAAGTGCCTACTCCAACATGGTCTTTCACTCTTTCATTCTTTCATTTTTGGCTCTCCCCCTCCCTCAAACCTCTTGCACTAACTCTGTTGCATATGGCATGTTTCTTTAGTGGCAATGCTCGACAGAGTCCATCAAAGTTACTCACTTCAAGCTAGGACCCTACCCACCTGCTTCACTGGCAGCAGATCTGTTCTCTTTCACCTGCAAATAATCTGCTTTCTCATTCATTAACAGCTTTGCCTTCCGTTCAATACCAACAATTGGGTCTCTGGTGGTACTACTTGCCTTTGACCACTTTCCTAGATGTGAGGCTTCATTTCTTGAACACAGTCCTCTCCTCACCTTCTGGCTTTTCTCAAAGTCCTGGTCCCAGGTGACTATGTCTCTCAAGGGCTCTTTGTGGTGATATTAAATAGGATAGATAGAATATTTTTGCTGAATTTGTCAAATGCAAATGGACTAGATATTGTTGATGTATTTGTTGAATACATATTGCCTGCATATATTGTATATAGTTATTGTACTTATTGTATATAGTTTTTATTATATTAGTTATAACTTTGTTACATTAGACAAAAAAAGGGAAAATGTGATATTTTATCTGTGTACCCAAATAAAGCTTATCTGAGCATCAGAGGAAAAAGCCAGCCACTATACAAACATAGGAGTCAGGCAATGGTAGCACATGCCTTTAATCCTAGCTTTCGTGAGGCAAAGATCCATCCGGATCTCTGTGAGTTCAATGCCACACTGGGAACAGGGCCAGAGATGGTGGCACACACCTTTAATGCCAGCACTAACCATGGAGGTCTGGAGGTCTATACAGACAGGAAGTGATGTAGCTGGGTGGAGAGAAGAAGTGAGATGCAGAACAGAAAGGCATATAGGCATGGGTATACAGGAAGTAGGTCTCTTTGTCTGAGGATTTCCAAGTGCTAAGAATGTGGCTGACTTATTTCTGCTTTTCTGATCTCTCAGTTTTCAGCCCATTATCTGGCTCTGGGATTTTTTTTTATTAATAAGACCTTTTAGAAAATTGTCTTATATCTCTGAGCCTTCAGCCCCTATTTTTGTGTGATGGCATACTGAACAGCTTGTGCCCACATAATTTGATCCTCCCTGGATGTCTGGGAAGCCAGAACATTCAAGCTTTTGGATCTTCTCTTTGCTTCATCCTTGGAAACTCGCTCGTATACCTCCTTGCCCCACTGGGATGTCTTTTGAAGGCCCACTGACCATTGTTTGGATCAGGCTGTTGGAGAACGAAGAAAGAATTCTCCATTTTCTTTCTTTTTCCTTGCTCCAAGACCTGCTTGTGGATGTCTGCACTCCCTCTCTAAATGATCTGTCTTTTTGCTGCAACACACAAGTAAGAGATGCAGAAGCCAGCTTCATCTTGCTCAGCACGCACTGGTTCTCCCTTTCTATTTACTAAGCTTCTGTTTAATTCTGTGTGTATGTACATGTAACCATTAGCAGCCACCAGGTGGCTCTCCTCCATCTTGGCTGGTAAACTCATCACTTGAACAGCGTCTTGCCAGGTCCAAGCAGCACCTCATGCTTCCACAGAGCCTGGACAGTGAAGTGAGACAGCCAGCTATCCCAGGATGTGACCAGCAACCTAGCTTTCTCAGGTCCCCCAAAGATGCTCAGCAGGAAGCAGTCTCAAGAACATAGCACCCCCATCCCCGCCTTACAGGCTACCCCTTTCTAGCTCCTCACCCTTTTTTAAATAAGCAAAATGGAGGAATGTTAGCATTTACGCATCTGTGCTGGCCTGCCCTTAGAGTCCTGAAAGGATAAATCCTCAGCTGCAGCCACTAAGAGCACTTCCTAAGTGCTTTCGGTATGTTTCCTAATAGAAAGTGAGCCTTGCCCACTTCCTGTCTCTTTCTCTCTCTTTGCTCTCATTCCCAGGGACCCTTCTCTGCCCCCTTCTCTGCCCTTCCCCCTGATAAACCTGTTGTATGGTGTGACTCCTTTCCGGCGTTTTTAAAATATAACTGTCACCGTGCAAGAACAGGACCAAAACAGAGTCAGCTGTCATTCCACTTCTCTAATGTCAGCAGCACCTGCCAGACAAGGGCTCCATCTGAACACTTGTCCCGCTTCCCTTCATTCAGTTACTATTGAATTCTTTTCTCATTACTTAGTGTGGATGATAGCCAAGACTAATCCTTCTATGACCACATCTACACAGAGGTGCCCTGCACTCCTGAAAGAAGATTACATTATTAGTTCAATTATAAAAAGAGGCTGCTACAGACTTGCAAGCTGACAACATCAGATGCCTGCAATCTACCACTGACCCCATTCTACTTGACAACACATTTCCCTTTCCAGTAACCTGGTGAATCCCTTTCTATTCTCCAATGGCCTTACCTCAGGTGAACCTTCTGTTTCAACAGCATATCTATACCATTCAGCACAGCTTGTAATATCACCACATCAGGGTCCTGCATCAGTGCCCCCACAGGGAGGCAGGAGAAGGGCCATTCTGCCACCATTGCTGTCAGTATCTTCATATGTCTGCTCTTGAAGGCCTCCTTGAACAGGGACGGGAAGAGCTCCCTGGGCAGCTTCTGCAGTGCTGAGATGGCCAAGGCCTCATGCCTCAACAGACTCTTCATTGATAGTTCCAGGAGTGTGGATGGGGCCTGATAGATCATTCTGATGGATCTTCAGAAAGAAGGACCTGGTAAAACATTCAAGAGACATATTTCCATGCTATGTCTTAGGAATTTGTATGTCTCACCCATCATAGGAACCCCCTCCACAGGGCCAGAGTTCCTGCTCTGGCAACAGTGAAGAACTCAGTGTGACTTCTTATAACATCTGGTAATCTCAAATTCCCATCACCCTCAGCATGTGAATCATCACAGAAAAACTGGCATGGGCACAAATCAACCATTGTCCCACCAGAAACCAAGTTTTGCTCCTCTGAATCTAAATCCCCTTTGGAAAGATTATTCAGAAGCAAGCAATCACACAAACCTCTTGTGGCAAATTGAGACTGGTTCAAGTTCCTTACAAAAGGGAATACTAAAGTCATATGTGCAACCCACCCATATTCTCCATTCCATGTGTTCAGTCTACATGAGAAGCACTTAGAGATCTCACAAGTGCCTCTCATCTTGACCTCCTATATCCTTTTATGTTCCTTTCTTCTCATACCTTCCCTCTTGAGCCCCACATCCCAAGGAAATACTTTTTCTCTGACTGGGAGATGGATTGTTCATACACTTAACCATCTTTTATTTTTACTTAGTCTATATTGACTGAGTCATAGCTCCCTGTGTGAAAACAAAAATACTGTAAGAAGAATTTGAATAGTTAATTATATGTACATTACATATACTAAATATATCAGCTGATATGGTGATATTGAAAGCTGTGCTGAATGGTAAAAACATGTTGACACAGAAGCTTTACCTCAAGTAAATTGAGAGTAGCTGCTAATCAACCCTATTCACAAAGGCTGGCCATGACCCTGGCTAAGGAAGACAAGTGTGGAAAATGTAGTTCATTTTACTTTTTGAAGTACGGTTTTGCACACAGTGGAGGCCTGAGTGGAATTGTCTATGCTTCCAAAGTTGAGTGGAAATCATTATGCAGTATGTGCTCCTGACCATAAGCCTGCCAGTCACTGGCAGTGTTCTGTTAAAGCTCCCAGGTCTGGCTTGCGCACTCTCCCTTTAAAACACTGAGTAGATGACAGGCATGATAGCAGTTGCCTACAAGGACAGCACTTTCAAGGAAGAATCAGGAGGATTCCGAGAATTCTAATCTATACAGTGTATTTCAGGCCAATCCAGTTTAAGGGATCTCTGGATCTGGGATCTTCTGTACTCAGGACCTTTATTCTACTCACAAGTTTGGACTGGAGTTTGCTACCAGGAACTTTTTTGTTTTAACTTTATTTTGAATTTTTCTTTCACAAAATGTTATATTAAATAGTCAAGGCTAAAGCATCCACATTCCTGAAGTCTCATTTCTCGGGTCAGCTGAGAATTGCTTCTTGTGTTCATGAAACTATTAGTAGTTCCCAGGACTATTTATAATCACAGTTAAGAGGAACTTTCAATTTAAACAACTGCAAAACCTTAATCTATGAAACATATATTAAGGAACTACAGAGGATTAAACTTCAAGACAGATCCTAACTTGAACTCTAGAATGAGCCTAGGAGAATATGAAGACCAAGAAGGAGCTGGAATTCAAGGCTAGCCTTGCCTACCTGAGACCCTGCCTCCAAAATACATCAAATGAACAAAAAAACTAATGTGTAAATTTCAGTCCAATAGGCATTTCCATTAAAACCCAAACACACCAAAACAACACCTCAAAAAACAAAAGAACCTGGGCGTTGGTGGTGTACGCCTTTAATCCAGCACTCGGGAGGCAGAGCCAGGCGGATCCCTGTGAGTTCAAGGTCAGCTTGGTCTACAGAGTGAGTTCCAGGAAAGGCACAAAGCTACACAGAGAAATCCTGTCTCGAAAAACAAAAAAACAAACAAACAAACAACCCCCCCCCAAAAAAAAAGAAAAAGAAAAAGAAAAAAAAGAAACACCAAATCCAAAGGCAAAACCATTTTAAAAGATTGATTTGGGTGTCAGGCAGCTCTGCAGTCACTGCAAGATTTTTTCTGTTTTGTAGCCCTGGTGATTTAAGCCTGTGTTTTAAATGGATTTTTCTAGGTTGCATAAAGAGATATAGCCTGAGAGGGATATCCTAGGACCAGATCCCTTAAATAATTCAGGATGCTTAAACAGGTGGAGCTAGCATGGAAGTCCAAGAGCAGCCAGTGGAGCAAATAAAAGTTATCCCATTTGTGGACGTCAGAGAATTCTTAGGGAATAGAGCTCTCTATGTTCAACAGATTAGTAAAGGTATTAGATGAATGATATATTAATTTAAGAAGTTAGTTCTATTGACCGGCAATAGTGGTGCACATCTTTAATCCCAGCACTTGAAAAGCCACACTCAAAACAAAAAATAAGTCAGTTTTATTTTTCCCACTGTACCTTGGGCATGCTACATAACTAGGAAATTCATGTTAATGCAAGTTAGTAGATGGAACATACAGCTTGGCTATCTCCCTGCCTC
>CABHPQ010154609.1:27015-38350 GCA_902168405.1 Peromyscus aztecus | reverse complement strand
GTATGGATATATATATATATATATATATATATATATATATATATATATATGCATTCACTTGCTCTATCCCCCATCCTATCCTTTACCTTTTTCTGAGACAGTGACATCTATATCACAGGCTATCCATATTTCAGGCCAGCAACATCATGCAGGCAACACAGCTTACTGTACTTTTCCTTCCATTGGGTCACAAGCTTTCATATAAATTCTTCAGGCTGGCTTTGAACTCACTCTTAATCCAAGACAGGGCTTCACATTTTAAGTTCATATGCATCATCCTGAATAATTGCCAATATAGGCTTCCATCACCAACTTGAACTCAGACTATTCATGATTTTCAACTGACCAAGGATCTACTTATAATGATTTTTTTTGAGACAAGGTTTCTCTGTGTAGCTTTGGAACCTCTCCTGGAATTCCTCTGTAGACCAGGCTGGCCTCACAGATCCACAAATCTGCCTGCCTCTGACTCCTGAGTGCTGGGATTAAAGGCATGCACTATTTTGCACCACCACTGACGCCCAGCCGTATGATGCTTTCTAATATCAGAAACAGGTAAAACACTCTATGTCACTCAGAACCCTGAAGGCAACTGTTAATCAAAATTGGATTTGAGTGAGTCAGTGAGTGAATCCTGGTTGTCTACAACTTTCCCTGGCTTCCAGACAGACAAGATGTGCTGTAATTTTGAGATATGCAGAGAAGGGAAGATCAGATATTTAAAGCCAGCCTGGGCTACCTAGTGACTTTTAGTTAAGTTTGCCAATATGAGATTCTGTTTTGAAATATATATATTCAATAATATATATATATGAATTTATTGGAATGACTTACAGGCTGCAGTCCAACAGTGGCTAATTATGGATGGAAATCCAAGAATCTAGGAGCTGCTCAGTCCCACGAGGCTGGGTGTCTCAGCTGGTCTGCTGCGATCATGAAGAAAGAATGGATGCAATGACGGAGGTGAGGGCAAGCAGGCAAAGAACGTCCTTCCTTCTTCCATTGCCCTTAAGTCATATTCCAGCAGACGGTGTAGCCCAGATTAAAGGTGTGCCTCCTAGCCTCAAGGTCTGGATTAAAGGTGTGTAAGCCAGGTTCAAGGTCTGAATCAAAAGCAATTAAAGGCGTGTGCCATCTAGCCTCAAGATCCTGGTCAAAGAAAGGCATGTTGTTTTCCTGCCTCAAGATCCAGATAACAAGTGTGCTCTCCATATCTGGGTTATAGTTCATTCCAGTCAAGTTCACAATCAAGAATAGACATCATACCATCTCACCAACCCAGGTAGTCTCTCATTCCATCTTAATATTTCTGTTTTGTTGTTATTATTATTTTCCATATTTGTTTGGTGTTGCTATAGTAAAGCAACAAACCTCATGTAGCCCAGGTTAGCTTAAAACTCCATAAGGGTCATGAAAAACCTGACACTTCTACCTCCACCTCCAGAATTTTGAGACTTTAAGCTGAGTTGCCCTCTTTAGAGAGTGCTGAGGATGCATCATTAAAGGACTCAGGAAAACTGGGAATACATACTATTTACAGACCAGAATCTCTAGATATAGCTTAAATTTTCTCAATTCAAAATGATTATAGATTTACTAAATAAAAACGAAGAAAACATTATGACATAAGACACAAGTCTGTGAATTTCAGCACAGCATCAAATTCAGAATTCCCAGCCCTCAGTCTCCTGAAGAACAAGCTGGATCTAGGCATAGCTCCTGAATCTAAAGCTTTTGGGAGTAAAACTAACTGCATCATCAATGTCACAGATTATCCTCACACATCCCTAGCTAGTTTTGAACTCAAAGTATAGCTTGGGCATGGGACCATTCACTTTCCCATTGAGGGCCATCAGAGATATTTAGATTAAATTGCCCCTTATAAGTTTGAGTCTCCTCTTACCTACTTCTCAGTAGAGCAAAATCCAGAGTAGCAGTGGTTGAAATTGGGCAGAAAATCAGGGACGATCTCTTCAAAAGGCAGCTTATGAATCCTACAGGATGCCTGTGAGGGAACTGTGAATTTGATAATGACAGACACTGAGTAATGGGAAACACAACTTTACCACCACTGCCAGAGAGGTGACTGAGTTTTTGACATGACTGAGTGCTTGGGTTTTTTTTTGTTGTTGTTCTTTTGTTTTTATTTTTGTTTTTCATGAGATGACAAAAGCAGCTTCTTAAAAGTATTTTGCCTGAAAGTGTTTCTTCCACTGGATGCTTCCATAGTTTCTGCCTTCCTGAAGGTCAGAAGGAGCTCCCAAATTCTAACCTCTTTCTGGAAACTGGCAAGCAGTAGCCTGCTGAAAGATGAATCCTTGGCCATCTCTGTTCTGCAGGACCTGCCCTTGGAGGCTTTCACAACACTGTCCATGGTTAAATTAATGACAAAAAAGAAACCTAACAATCTTGTGATGATGATTGCAATGTGGGACTTTGAAGCCTTCCTTTGGGGCCCCTAATGAAGGCTCCCCATCTAGAGACATTGAAGACTGTACTGGGTGGACTGGATTTGGTGATTGCACAAAAGGTTCAACCTGGGTAATTGAGACAAAGGTAGAATGCAGGGGAAGAATATGGAGGGATGGAAGTGAATACAGAGCTAATGTGTGGAGCACAGCACAGAACAGATTTAGTCAACATGGAAGAATTCTATGCCTGCCTCTTCACCCAAATACAAGAAGGGGAAACAGACTGATTCAAGGAATTGAATAAAGGGAAATTGAGATGTGTGGTTAATATTGATTAAAAAATTGGGTCTCCTGTCACCTGAATCTTCTTCCTTTTTGATCCTCAGGAAGTGGAAACTGGAAGTGCTCTATTTGCAGTTTGCCCATCACAATTTCTGGAATGTGTGGTTTGGAACAGAGGATGGTATCTTCTCATCAGATGTCATAGGAAGACTCAACCTGTGGTGTATCATCCCAGATAAAGGGAGGAAGAATTTCTGACCATATAGACAAATACTTCTGTTTAGTCTAGCCAATCCTGTACATAAATGGAATATTTTTTAGCGTTCCTAGAAGAGAAAAGATACACTACATATGATCTGTCAAAAGATGGAACTTTGGGTCATCTTTTCCATAAAACTATAGAACTGCCATAGACAAGACAGGCCCTATACATAAATTGGATATGAGTACATGCAGAATTATGGTCACCATTGCATTGATAGCCCTGGTCTGGGCCATGAGACAAAATTTCAGGAATCGCTTCTGAATGAAATACACATACCTTTAGAGTTGCTTGGATAACAAGGGATGGAACACTGATTTTCTAAAGAGATTATTCCCCTGCTCTCAAAACTCCACAAGCTCCAGCATCTCTATTTGAATGTATTTCCTGAATGCATACCTGGAACTAGTGCTCAAGTTAGGAAGGATAAGGAGCTCCCTCTACTAGCCAGAACAAAATCTTTCTGGGATGCATTAAATGTTTCTACATACCTGTGGCTTCCAAGGCACTATGGAGTTCATACTGATGTGAAATTAGAATAATTGATCTAGTAATCTTTCTGCTACTCTAGCATCCTGAATTGTCACCTCAGTAAACTCAGACTATCATATATGTGTCCATGCTATGCACAATGCCTCCACTTGCAGTACATATAAAGGGAAATCTGACACACAAAAGGTGTATGTACTTATATCACAGATTGCCTTATGTCAGCTCCATCCTCAGATCAGTTTGAACAGGATCAGTGCCTCTGATTCCTGTGAGTTAAAGACAATTTAAGCACAAGTAGTGGCTGTGTACAAGAGAAATGACTGACATTAGTTAGGGGCACAGGGAAACCTTTTGAACATGACAGAGTATGTGCTAGGCAAGTGAGACTCAGAGAGTCAAAGTTTGGGACACCAAGGATAGGTGTCTCATTGTTTGTCCTTCTGTGTTCTCTTGATGACATCATCTGTCCACTGATGTGGTTTTTTGCTTTATCCTGAAAAGAGAACTGTTGAGCTTAGGGAAGAAGCAATCACAGCATGGTCTTGTAAGGTGAAGGGAATGGGATCAGGAATTCAAGGCCAGGTGTGGGAGATTTGTGATGTCCAGGCAAGTATCCATATGATGAGCTCCTATTTTCGTGAGATAGGGATGAATAGGCAGGACAGTAACATTAGCAAGACTACTAGTGACTCATGGAACATTGCTATTTCCTTCTGGGAATAGGCTTCTAAGTTTGCAGGATTGTTAAGAGGGATACAGTAATGTCTGAAGGAGCCCTTACCTTTTCCCCCAGGCATCGGGAGAAAGTTTATCCTATATTGCAGGATGAAGGAGGCTAAGAAATATGAATGATTTCTGGCTGCCTCTCTGAGGATGTAGAGTTCTGTTTTTTTAAATTGTTATTTGAGAAATAGAGAAGATCTATAGGGCCATCGTTATTCTGGCACTCATTGTGTAGAACAGGATAGTTTCAAAAAATGGAAATCCAGCTGATGTGCCTCCTGGGTGCTGGAATTTTATGTGTGCACCACCTTACCCTACCACATTGGATGTACTACTTGCTGTCCTCAGCACCTGGAAACAATGATTGAAGGAAATTATGGAGAGAATACCCAAGGAGAATGTAACAATGATACATTTGATGTACTTTCCACCAATCTGCTCCTGAAGTTTCCACACATAATACAATCTCAGAATTTAGAGGATCAACAAACATGCAGACTGTTCTTATTCCATGACCATAATTTCCTTGGATCATCCCATTCCTTTCTTATTGTTTTGATGATTGTTCTCAGGACACTGTCCAGATAGGTATGTACATGGTGGGCTCTGCTGACATCATACACTTGCTGTTTTCATCCCTTTTACCTTGCAGTAAAAAGGTTTATCCCACACCTGGATTTGAAGAGTGAATTAAACAAAACACTTAGTTTCTGGCTGCATCTTTGTTATGACTTGACTTCAAGCTGTGGAAGGAGGACACTCACAAAGTAAAACTGTCATCACACCTCTGTGTGTTTGCACAAACCAATTAATAATTGAAACATAATTTAGGTTTAATAAAAAGAATCATGATTCAGCAGCTGAAGAAATGGCTCAATGGTTAAGAGCACTTTCTGTTATTCCAGAGGACAAAATTGAATTCCACCTCCCAAATAGGTCAACCTTTAGTTATAGGGTATCCATTGGATTTTTTCTGCTGTCCTGAGCATCAAGCCCTATGGTATGCACAGGCATAAGATAAACACAAACACACAAACAAACATGCATACACATAAAATAAACATAAATGGATATTGAAAAACAATCTACAAATAGGGCAACCACCCTTAACCTTTGAAGTTAACATACACACTGCTGTGTTTCATTATGGCATATATATGTCAATTACTGTTTGTGTATTCATTAGCCACCCTGGCTTCCTTCCTCTCCTTGTTTCCTGCTCTCCTACAATGCTGGGTACTTCATTTTGCTCTCCAGTGGCTTTCCCACTTACACATATGCAAACCTCAAAACCATGATTGTGCCTCCTCCAACTCCCTGGATGTGAAGCTTTACCAAAATTATTCCTCTTACATTCTCAATGTGGTGTGCTGAGCATATTTCAACCACCTTTCATTGGTGGAGTATCCTAGGCTACATACCAAGACACTCATATCCCCTCCCATAACTGCTTACCTATAATACCTTTTGGTACAAATATTCTATTTTTGTTTTTACAATTTTAAAGCTTATGTTCAGGAAAGAATGTTGGCTACACAGATTAATTAGTGAGTCCCTATCCATCTTTAACTAGAGGAGACCATGCCTAGGTAAAACAAAGACTGTCAAATGGAAGTAAACAAATGGTATCAAAGATGTCTCTGTGTCTCACACAACTAGTTTCAGGCATTAGGAGAATTGGCCTCCAGAGTGAGTTAGAGGCCCAGTCTGTGCTACATAACATGACATATCTCATAAAAAGAGTGAGAAAACACTGTGTGGTGCAAGGCTCTATCCCAACATTCCAATGTCTGAGGCAGGTTGATAAACAAATATTCAGCCAGGACGGACCACATACTGACTTACAGGTCAGCTCCAGAAAACCAAATTACAAATGTAAATGAACCAATTAGCTGATTAATTACTTAAAATGATTTGGAGACAAAGATCCATGGTTTCTGCATTTAAAGGAGGGATATCAGTACGGAATTCCTACAAAACCACAGTCCCCTCGGAAACAGGCAAGGACATGTCTCAGATGGGGTAGTTATTTTTAACATGCTTGAAGCCTGTGTTCAAGCTCACTACTGAATAAATGAAGCATGAGGATGCAAAACTTCTCCCAACACTCCTGAGAGAAAGACCAGAAAAGAGACTCAGGGTCATCCGTTCCAGCTTCCTTGCTGGTGTATATGAAAGCCTAGATCCATAATTCCAGAAAATGTAAAAAATTACTAGAAATGCATCTTTATAACCTTCGAAGACAAATGATCTCACAGGGAATGAAATTCTACAATGTTTTTTTAAATTGTAGGTTTTTTTATTCATAATTTTATGTTTTTGTTTTCAAGCAGCACTTCAAATTGTATGGGAAAAGGATCGACAAACAGAACTGAGATGGTTCTCAAGGGACAGCATGAGAATATTGCTGGATGTTATTTGGTGTCAGTAATCCTTCCTAAATTATCCATGTTGGCCTGTTACTTCCACCTCTGTGGTTTTCTACTGGGTATTTAGCCATGCACACATGATACCAACAGATCTCAGACAAAGATGCTCTGAATTATGTGAGCAGAAAACAAAAGTCAGTTCCTGGTGGTTGACCCTAAACCTACTGACGACTGAATTTGGAAGAAATGTGCCTAAAGACACTCTTGGAGACCATGTAGATCACTCACTTCCAGATCTCACAGTCAGACGTGGATTACCTGCCCCATTGCCTGATTATGTGTGAGCTCAAACATCTGAACTGAACCTGAGTGTTTTTTTTTTTAATGTGATTTATAATCTAAGCCCCTTGGATTTCTACTCTCAGTGCACCTTGAAAACAGTGAAATTGGAGTGGTGTTGGATGGCAATTTTCAGCTTACTGCCTTCCTACCTTCCCTGACCCAAGGGTATTAGCTCATCAGGTTAAATTTCTGTGATAATGAACTTTCTATACCTTTCCTGAAGCAACTTCTACCCCATCCAGCCACACTGAGTCAGCCTACCTCTCTCAGCTGACTTGACTGCATCAGCTGAAGTAATTGTCTTCACCTGACCTGCTGCCTTTGTAGGTAGCAGTAAATTGGCACCCCCTACCAAAAGTCCATATTGTTTTCTAATCATCATTAGACTTCTTTTGCCACAGGATTCATGATATTCAGAGTGAACAGAAAGGGTGAATTTCATTTGAATATCTTCACAGAGGTTATACTACTTGGGCAGACAATGTTCCCTATAAGGACTATAGACTAACAAGTCCCCCATTACCATACTCATTCTTTACATGTGTTTGTGACATTTAGCAGGAATAGGTTGTAGAAAGGTTCAGGTGTCCTTCCTCTCTGCTTGATTTGCTGTCTAGATCAATAAGGAGGTTTGCCAATGGGATTGGTCCATTCCAAGGACTACCCTCAGAGTAGAATACTGTCTACAGAAACAGCACTACCAAAGGTGAGGCCACTGTTAAACTAACATAAAAGTCCCTTGCAGTACATTCACCCTTCATAGTCCATTAGTTTTAGGAAGGGAAGAAACATTAAGACTGCTGTGCTGATTGAGGAATTATTT
Source organism: Peromyscus aztecus (assembly GCA_902168405.1). NCBI lineage: Eukaryota > Metazoa > Chordata > Mammalia > Rodentia > Cricetidae > Peromyscus > Peromyscus aztecus. The sequence continues at coordinate 30,646 of CABHPQ010154609.1, read as the reverse complement.
ACTGAGGATGTGAAAGGAAAGGAAATAAGCAGAGTAAAAAGTGGTTAGGTTAGTTTTAGTGTGAGAGATAAAAGTTAGCAGAGGAAAGATACATAGAGAAGGGACAGCAACAGTGACATATGGGAACAGAAGACAGCCCTGGGCCAAAGCAGAATGAGAAGAGTAAACAAATGTAGCTGGAAAACCTAAAAGAACTTCTACGTCAAGAAAGCCAGGGCATGGCAATGTCCAGCTTCATTAAAGTTTGAGTTACAGGGGAGGAATCTATTTTTTGACGGCCACATGCCTTCTTGCTTAGACAGTCATTATTTGAGCCTTTCTCTTGGTAAAGCCATATAAAAGAGAAAGAGCACTAACATAGGGGAAATGGTCTTGATTACTACATTGAATTTAGAAGATAAGTAAAGGTAGAAAAAGGAATGAGTTTGGTCAGTTGGTAGAAGTTCTTGTTTCAAAAACCTGATGTCTTGAGTTTAATCCTCAGAGCCCACAGTGGGAGGAAGGATTTGAGTCCCAAAAGACCTCTGACCTAAACACATACACACAATGTAGCACACACCTGCATATTCTCTCTCCCTTCCTCCATCCCTCTCTCTCTCCCACTTTCTCTCTCTATTTCTTTCTTTCTTTTGTTATGTCTTCCTTCCTTCCTTCCTTCCTTCCTTCCTTCCTTTCTTTCTCTCTCTCTCTCTCTCTCTCTCTCTCTCTCACACACACACACACACACACACACACAAACACATATGGTCAGCAATGAATCCTGCAGTCCTGCAGTGTCATGATATCCCAACCTTCACATCATAAATACCCATTCATCATGAAGGAAATCCATTCTATAATACAAAAAGATGGCCACTCCAGATATTCATTCACAGACATTCAATATCCAAGTTTTTAAACTTCATTTGCATGTTTCTACCAAGAGAAAGTCTCAAGTAATCAATGTCTTAGGAAGAAGGCACACAGCCACAAAATATATGGAAGAGAATGGCCAATTTGTATGTCCCTATGGATGGTGCATTCTTGGATGATACATCCTTGGTTGCATCCTTTGCTTGCTACAGTAATGGGTATGCAATCACTCTACACAAAAATACCATTGGCTCTATTGTGCCTCACATTTGGTCATTGTACTGATGACAGATCAATGTAGTAGTTAAATATGAGTAGAAATTTATAATCCTGTGAGTTTATTAGGCTCACTTACAGAAACATGGGTAATGGGTGTGTAACAACAAAGAGCAATATCACTGTCATCTGCTATTATGTCATGGATGAATACTTGAGAGAAGATTTCTCTTGTAGTTCCAAATTCCATCTCCCTACATCTTATATCCTCTAGCATCACCCAAGATTCCTTGCAGCTGTAGGGGAGGAAGAAGAGAAACTATCTGGAATCAGAGGGAAAAGTCCAGACTGTCTTCTATCAAGGAGTGTTCACAGCTCTGCTACTTTTCCAGGGGACTTAGTGTCCTTAGTGTTGTGGCCATTATCTTTGTGTGTTAAGCAGTGGAACAAGCAGATCATTGTTCTCACTCAGCACCTTCTTTAAGGCCTACAATTTCCAGGCTGTGGTTTCCTGTACTCCATTCCCTGATGCTATGGGATGATCATATTGTACCTGAATGAAAAAGCCTAATGGCAGTAGACACAGACTAGAACTATATGAAAGCAGCTTCCATACCACAGAAAATAAAACTAATGATCAACAAAAGAAATTTATGGCCACAGTACCCTGCATGTGTCCAAACTTGTCAGATCTCAGAGGCTTAACATTTTCAGGCTCAGTTAGCATGTCAAAGGGAGATACATGGAACTTCATGATTTTATAAAGTTTCTACAAATTAAATGAAACTATAAGCAGAGAGAAAATACAGTATGTGTAACAGCAGAAAATGTTTGCCTATTATACTTCAGACAGGTGGTAACTATGTACAATATTTAAATAGTCAGCATGTTATATCTAAAATAATTACTATGCTTTGCCAGGAATGAACATTTCAAGGTTACTCTGACACTAACATTACTTTGACATAAATAATGGTCCTTCTGGGTTTTGCCATTCAACTCTGTGTGTCACAAGCTTGGGCACCAAGTGATTTTTAAATTGGTATAAGCCACTTCTTGGTCTGACTATCAATAAAAAGGAATTTTAATTGGTTTACTCACTGTGGTAGTCAATAACTATCTTGTGTGGATTATTTCCCTGTGTTATAAGAAACCCCATAAAGGCATATCCATTTAAAACAATTTCTAACAAGTAAATAGAACGCTTTCTCTGACATTTTTTCTCATTAATTTATCTCTGTGACTAAAGTGAGGGTGACCCTCACTGAGGAAGGGATAGGAAATTACTATGTTATGGGACATATAACAAAACATAGAGTCAAGTAACAGTGAGACATACAAAGCTACATGATAGTAATTGATTTGTTGAAACTAGGCATTTCCTTATAACTCCTGGAAGACAATACAAGTTCCTGGTGTTCTTGGATAGGCCAGAGACTCATAGCCTCTACAATATCCTCTCAAAGGACTCTAGCAAGAACTCTTATTTGTTTTTTGAATAATACACCCTAAAGATAACCTGGAAAAATTCTTGTCTCCACACAGCTCTATACTACCTAACCTCACAGGTGAGATGATAACTGAAGGTCTGAGGGGAGGGGAGGCCATGGAATCACACAGCCATATTTCAGGCACTAGATGCCTCCCTTTAGCACATGTCTTGTGCAGAAAGACTATGGAAGTGGGATCAGTAACTCAGAGAAGATCTAGTGTTGTGTGCCTCACATTGCAATATGCATGTAGATATCATAAGACAAATCCTACGCCAACATGGTGGGTAAGTGACTATATCGAAAGGGGAGTGGGGATTCGACCTGTGTGTATGTAGAAACTATCAAGGAAGGAAAAATCCTCTTAAGGTATAGGATCTGCCAGCAAAGAGACATGGGGTTCCATACACCCTGCATTGAAGAATTCTGCAACAATTAGTGTGTTCGACAGTGACAGGATATCATGGACCATGAGAGATCAGCTCCCACAATCAGCTCAGGGTAATAAAAGGAATGTTTCAAAGTAGCAAGGATAGGAAACATTTTAGGAGAGTTTCTGTCTATCTGACTGGTCAAATAAGGAAACACATGTTTTCTGATGTTAACTTTCTCTTTTACTTCATCTTAAGAATGATCTCTGACTCTTTCTGTTACCACACAGTTACATATCTCCACACTGCTGCATACAGCTCCATATCTTTACATACATACAACTTTTCACATGGCTACACGTCTTTCTTTTACATACATTTCTCTTCTACATATCTTTTCTATTCAGCTTCATCTTCCTTGCCTCCAGACAGTTACAAATCTACACCCAGCCACAGCTAAACATCTCATTTACATAGCTCTCTCACCACACAGTGCTTTACACAGTTCTAGGCATTAGCTCCTTTTTGTAGCAGCAGCTCTTTCACACAGCTCTCTCTCACACTCACTTACACACATACTTTTTCTAGGTTATTCACTCACTCTTTACTCACTCACTCCCTCACACTTCTCACATGCTCCTTCATTATCACTCAACACACACACACACACACACACACACACACACACACACACACACACAC
>CABHPQ010154609.1:0-17323 GCA_902168405.1 Peromyscus aztecus | reverse complement strand
TGGCCTTGAACTCACAGAGATTCACCTGCCTCTGCCTCCAGAGTGCTGGGATTAAGGCGTGCACCCTCACTGCCCAGCGAATGAGGTTTTCTAACAGCTGTCTGTAAATGAGAGTTTATGGATGAAACGTGATGCCATCATCTGGTAAGTGATCATATGAGCAAAATAAGACTTGAGACTGAAGTTGATTGATGACAACACAGATTTAGCAGAGAAACTCCTGGAAAAAGGGTTCAAGCAGCAAAAAAAATGTGTTACTATACCTACCTCTAACCCCAATTCTCCTGAATGAATGGAAAATTTAACCGCAGTCATAGCTGGGACTTAATCCAAGTGACAATGAAACTGAATTTTCAGGATATCAGACCTTTTTTATTAATCGGTCTATTACTGACAAACTACTTCTAGAATCCTAGAGAGGATTGAGAGTTTTCTTCACTGCACCTGTATCCTGTCAATGTCTGTATTTGAGTGTGTGGTGCATATACAGGAAGCATCTCAGTCTGTGGACAAGTGTAAGTTTCTGGAATCTGTCTGGGAGAAATTTCTCTAACTGTGCAGAGGAGGCAGATGAATAACACAAGCAGTATTAGGTCCAGCCTATATTGCTTGCTCCCAGGGTCCGCGGAAGAGTCTACCAACCAGCTGAGGATTCTAATCTGAGGGTTATTCAATGAATCTAAGCACACTGAGTTCTTTAGTCATTCACTTTAGTCTTCTATGGCGATTCTATCTACATAGTTTCTTTTCTGTTCTCTTACTTAGTTCCTCTCAGTCCCTCCTGCTCTCAGTCCCTCCTGCTCTCAGTCCCTCCTGCTGTTCTCTCATCATTCTATCTAGTTCTTTCCATCTCAGTCGTCCTCGCCCTTGTTCTTTTCCATCAAGTCTCTCTTTCGTGCTCTCAGAGAAACAGTATATATACCCACACAGTAATTCTTTGGTAAATCAATGTGAGGCTTGAAGTTTTCAGGGTCTCAGAGAGAGAGAGAGAGGTGATAAGGACCCACACATAAAGCAATTAACCGTCAGCTTCCAATTACATCCCAAAAGGGGAGTGACTAAAGGGGAGTTCTCTGGTAGGGTCAACTAAAGGCTAAGATCAATTAGAGAATTTATGTGCTCAAACTATAATCTAGAAATGGCTAGATAGAATGTTAGGGGTCAGTAAGTCACAAGAAAGCACACTGTCTTTCCCACTCATCCCAGCTGCAGCTGCTTTCTGGTAGGGAGGGGGACATATGTTAGGTGGCTAAGCAACCTATGTCAGAGCATGTAGCATTTGGTTAGTAAAAGCACTTTCACTCAGAGTAATTGCTGAGGAGAAAATCTAGGAATAGCACCTGGCTGAGGAGGAGTTAAAACTTAATTTGCACAAGAAAGAAGCTTGGCACCTATCACCTGCCTGGCCTTGAAGGCAATCTCCTTGTTTCAGTGGGAAGTAACTGACTTAACTCAGTAACTGGCAAATGGCTAAAACATCATCCCAGGAATATGAGCAGTAAATCTCTTAAATTAGGGTCTTGTGTAAATAACCCAGGGTGAAGGTAAGGGGTTGAGGATTTAATTGTTAGTGGTTCTTTTCTCTATCTGTGAGTGAGATGAGCTAATGTTTATCTATGTGCAGTTTAGTCCTTGGACAAAAGTATCTTTGCTGAAATACTGTTGTCTGGAGAATGACCCTGGACAGATTTATGTTAATAAAAAATAAACACAGCTGGGGACAGTTGTCCAATCACCCCAAATGTATAGGGAAAGTTGTGCCCAAGATTGAGATGCAATCATGAGATTACATGTACACATAACATGGAGATGCATGGTAAATGGGGAGACTCATAGCTGCTATTGCACAAGAAGTTTACAACAAGAGACAGCCAGTTCATTCAAAGGCAGTATTCCCATAACACCTTGTGTGATGGTTTCCTCTAACAGAACCCTTAGTTCTGATAGGTTGACCTTCTGAACACTAGTTGTACTGCTGTATACTCTCATGGACTTTCCCTACCAGCGGCTCTCAATAGATAAATGAGTTGCTAATATTAGATCATGAGCCCATCTCCCTCTGTGAGCCTGGTGAGGAACTTTAGGGACAACTAACACAGAAAATAAGTTTGCAGTCATGTTTTTTTTCTCCTTTTATGTGTATTTTATTTTATTATTATTATTGTTTATTTGTTTTTTTAATTTATTTTTCTATTATCAGCTTGATACAGTATAAATCCTTATCCTAATTAGTGAAATGTTTCATTGAGGCTTACCCAGTAATTAAGGAACACCAAAACTTACTATAAGCCACAGTCATCCTAAGGTCACCCCTGCTATATAGCCTCCCTGGTTCTGTGGGTTGCAGTCTGATTGTTCTTTGCTTTATATCTAGAATTCACTTATGAGAGAGTACATACTAGATTTGTCCTTCTGGGTTTGGGTTACCTCACTCAGGATGATATTTTCTAGTTCCATCTATTTGTCTGCAAATTCCATGCTGTCATTGTTTTTCTCTGCTGAGTAGTACTCCATTGTGTCTATGTACTAAGTTTTCTTAATCCATTCTTCAGTTGACAGGCATCTAGGTTGTTTCCAGGTTCTGGCCATTACAAACAGTGCTGCTATGAACATAGTTGAGCATGTATCTTTGTGGTATGATTGAGCATTCCTTGGGTATTTGCCCAAGAGTGGTATGGCTGGGTCTTGAGGTAGATCAATTCCCAATTTTCTGAGAAACTGCCATACTGATTTCCACAGTGGTTGGTTGTATAAGGTTGCATTCCCACCTACAGTGGAGGAGTGTTCCCTTTGCTCTGCATCCTCTCCAACATTGACTGTCATTAGTGTTTTGATCATTGCCATTCTGACAGGTGTAAGGTGGTATCTCAGAGTCATTTTGATTTGCATTTCTCTGATGATTAAGGATGTTGAGCATTTCCTTAAATGACTTTCAGCCATTTGTGATTCTTCTTTTGTGAATTCTCTGTTTAGCACTTTAGCCCATTTTTTAATTGGATTGTTCAGTATTTTGATGTCTAGTTTCTTGAGTCCTTTATATACTTTGGAGATCAGTCCTCTGTCAGATGTGGGGTTAGTGAAGGTCTTTTCCCATTCTGTAGGCTGTCTTTTTGTCTTATTGACCATGTCTTTTGCCCTACTAAACCTTCTTAGTTTCAAGAGGTCCCATTTATTAATTGTTGTGCTCAGTGTCTGTGCTACTGGTGTTATATTTAGAAAGTGATCTCTGGTGCCAATTTGTTCAAGAGTACTTCCTAATTTCTCTTCTATTAAGTTTAGTGTAACTGGAATTATGTTGAGGTCTTTGATCCACTTGGACTTGAGTTTTTTTGCCTGGTGACAGATATGGATCTATTTGTAATCTTTTACTTATTGACATCCAGTTATGCCAGCACCATTTGTTGAAGATACTTTCTTTTTTCCATTGTATAGCTTTGGCTTCTTTGTCAAAAATCAGGTATTCATAGGTGCATGGATTAATGTCAGGGTCTTCAATTCAATTCCATTGGTCCGTATGTCCGTTTTTATACCAGTACCAAGATGTTTTTGTTACTATAGCTCTATAGTAGAGCTTGAGGTCAGGGATGGTGATGCCTCCAGAGGTTGTTTTATCATACAGGATTCTTTTAGCTATCCTGGGTGTTTTGTTTTTCCATATGAAGTTGAGTATTTTTCTTTCCAAGTCTGTGAAGTATTGTGTTGGAATTTTGATAGAGATTGCATTGAATGTGTAGATTGCTTTTGGTAAGATTGCTATTTTTACTATGTTAATCCTACCTATCCATGAGCATGGGAGATCCTTCCATTTTCTAATATCTTCTTCAATTTCTTTCTTTGGAGATTTAAAGTTCTTATCAAAAAGTTCCTTCACTTGTTCAGTTAGTGTTATCCCAAGGTATTTTATATTATTTGTGACTATTGTAAAGGGTGATGTTTCTCTGACTTCTTTCTCATCCCTTTTATCTTTTGTGTATAGGAGGGCTACTGATTTTTTTGAGTTGATCTTGTATCCTGCCACTTTACTGAAGGGGTTTATCAGCTGTAGGAGTTCCCTGGTAGAATTTTTGGGGTCACTTATGCATGCTATCATATTGTCTTCAAATAGTGAAAGTGTGACTTCTTCTGTTGCTGGAGAACTTCTCTCCAGCTCCCAAGTCCCGTCAGTTTCTAGCTATAAAGTTTTGTCAGTCCCAGAGCTCATTTACAAAATAAACATATAGACTCTTATATTATTTAAATTGTTTGGCCATTAGCTCAGGCCTATCATTGTTTAGTTCTTATTTTTATATTTAGTTCATTTTTATTAATCTATATTTTGTTACGTGGCTTATGGCTTATTGGTACCTTATATCTTGTTTGTTTTGGTGGCGGCTCTAGGCAGTCTCTTGTTTTACCTTTTTGTTTTATTGTGAATCAATTGTTTTAAACTGTAGCATTTTTAAGACTGAAACGGTGTTGTGGCTGCTGGCTCCGCCCATCTCAGCTTCCCAACATGGCGGTGATACGTTTACCGTTAGCTCTGGGAGCCTTTGTGGGTCTATGCTTTTATCAAAGCAGCGTTTAGCCCAGAAACCTCTTTTTTTGTTTTGTATTATCAAAGGCTAAATCCACCATATAGCCCAATGTGTCATTTGTAGAGGCCTCATTTCCGCCACAGTGTAGGTCGAGCGCACACGCCAGGAACCCAGAAGTAGCTCAAACCGGCAAGCTGCCGCTCATTTGAGAGAGATAATTAGGAAGCTGTTTTTAGCTCCGTTTTAGAATCTTTTTCAGGTTTTAGGTGGCAGGTGAAAGAGATTTATCCTGACTGTGGGCCAGGCAGGAAAACTCCAACAACATTCTTCCTTTCCAATTTTTATCCCTTTGATCTCCATTTGTTGTCTTATTACTCTAGCTAGAACTTCAAGTACTATAGTGAATAAGTATGGGGAGAGTGGACAGCCTTGTCTTGTTCCTGATATTAATGGAATCGCCTTGAATTTCTCTCCATTTAATTTTATGGTGGCTGTTGGCTTGCTGTAAATTGCTTTTATTATGTTTAGGAATGTTCCTTGTATTCATGATCTCTCTAAGACCTTTATCATGAAGGGGTGTTGGATTTGTCAAAGGCTTTTTCAGCATCTAATGAGATGATCATGTGGTTTTTTTCTTTCAGATTGTTTATATGGTGTATTACATTAACAGATTTTCGTATGTTGAACCACCCTTACATCCCTGGGGTGACACCTATTTGGTTGTGGTGGATAATTGTTTTGATGTGTTCCTGGATTCGGTTTGCCAATATTTTGTTCAGTATTTTTGCATCAATGTTCATGAGGGAGATTGGTCTGTAATTCTCTTTCTTTGTTGCATCTTTGTGTGCTTTGGGTATCAGGGTAATTGTAGCCTCATAAAAAGAGTTTGGTAATGTTCCTTCTGTTTCTATTGTGTGGAACAATTTGAAGAGTATTGGAATTAGTTCTTCTTTGAAAATCTGGTAGAATTCTGCACTGAAACCATCTGGTCCTGGGCTTTTTTTGGTTGGGAGACTTTTAATGACTGTTTCTATTTCTTTAGGGGTTATTGGTCTATTTAAATAGTTTACCTGGTCTTGGTTTAACTTGGGTATGTGGTATCTATCCAGAAAATTGTCCATGACTTCCAGATTTTCCAATTTTGTGGAGTACAGGTTTTTGAAGTATGATCTGATGATTCTCTGGATTTCCTCATTGTCTGTTGTTATGTCTCCTTTTCATTTCTGATTTTGTTAATTTGGGTGCTCTCTCTTTGCATTTTGGTTAATTTGGCTATGGGTTTGTCTATCTTGTTGAATTTCTCAAAGAACCAATTCTTTGTTTCATTGATTTTTTTATTGTTCTCTTGGTTTCTATTTCATTGATTTCAGCCCTCAATTTGATTATTTCCTGGTATCTATTTCTCCTGGGTGAGTTTTTTTCCTTTTTTTCTAGAGCTCTCAGTTGTGCTGTTGAGTCATTGGTATGAGATTTCTCCATCTTCTTTATGTGTGTATTTAGAGCTATGAATTTTCCTCTTAGCACTGCTTTCATAGTATCCCATGAGTTTGGGTATGCTGTGCTTTCATTTTCATTGAATTCTAGGAAATCTTTAATTTCTTTCTTTATTTCTTCTTTGACCCATTGGTGTATCAGGTGGGCATTGTTCAGTTTCCATGAGATTGTAGGCTTTCTATAATTTTTGTTGTTGTTGTAATCTAACTTTAAGGCATGGTGGTCCGATAAGATACAGGAAGTTATTCCAATGTTTCTGTATCTGTTGAGATTTGCTTTGTGACCAAGCATGTGGTTGATTTTTGAGAAGGTGCCATGGGTTGCTGAAAGAAGTTATATTATTTTGTGTTAGGATGGAATGTTCTGTAGATATCAATTAAGTCCATTTGGGTCATAACATCAGTTAGGTCACATATTTCTTTGTTAAGATTCAGTCTGGTAACCTATGACTGATATGTAAAGTTGAATTATGTTGTAAAATAAAATAAAATAAATTATAAAAAAAAAAAGATTCAGTCTGGTAAATCTATCTTTTGGTGAGAGTGGTGTGTTGAAATCTCCCACTACTAATGTGTGTGGTTTGATGTGTGATTTAAGCTTTAATAGTGTTTCTTTTATGAATGTAGGTGCCTTTGTATTTGGGGCATAAATGTTCAGAATCGAGACTTCATCTTGGTGGATTTTTCCTGTGATAAATATGTAATGTCCATCCTGATCTCTTTCGATTGATTTTAGTTTGAAGTCTACTTTACTAGATATTAGGATAGCTACACCAGCTTGTTTCTTAGGTCCATTTGCTTGGAAAGCCTTTTCCCAGCCCTTTACTCTGAGGCAGTGTCTGTCTTTGAACTTAAGCTGTGTTTCTTGTATGCAGCAGAAGGATGGATCCTTTTTTCTTATCCAATTTTTTAGTCTGTGTCTTTTTATCGATGAGTTGAGACCATTGATATTAATGGATATTAATGACCAGTGATTGTTAATTCCTGTTATTTTTTTGTGGTAGTGTTGAGTTTTCCTTCTTTGGTATTGTTGGTGTTGTATTATCTATTGCTTGAGTTTTCATGGGTGTATTTAGCTTTTTTAGGTTGGATTTTCCCTTCTAGTGTTTTCTGTAGGGCTGGATTTGTGGATAGGTATTGTTTAAATCTGGTTTTATCATGGAATATTTTGTTTATTCTGTCTATGGTGATTGAGAGTTTTGCTGGGTATAAAAGTTATAAAAGTCTGGGTTGGCATCTGTGGTCTCTTGTGTGTGCATAACATTTGTCCAGGACCTTCTAGCTTTCATAGTCTCTATTGAGTGAGAAGTCTGGTGTTATTCTTATGGGTCTGCCATTATATGTTACTTGGTGTTTTTCCTTTGCGGCTCTTATATATATATATATATATATAGTTCTGTATGTTTAGTGTTTTCATTATTATGTGGCAAGAGGACTTTTTTTTTTTTTTTGGATCCAGCCTATTCGGTGTTCTGTAAGCTTCTTGTATCTTCATAGGTATTTCTTTCTTTAGGTTAGGAAAGTTTTCTTCTATGATTTTGTTGAATATATTTTCTGTGCCTTTGAGTTGGTATTCTTCTCCTTCTTATATTCCTATTATTCTTAGGTTTGATCTTTTCATGGTGTCCCAAATTTCTTGGAGGTTTTGTGTTACGCCTTTTTTGTCTTTAGTGTTTTCTTTGACTGACAAATTTATTTTCTCTATTGTGTCTTCAGTGTCAGAGATTCTCTGTTCCATCTCTTGCATTCGGTTGGTTATGCTTACTTCTGTAGTTCCTGTTCATTTACTCAGGATTTTTATTTCTAGCATTCCCTCAGTTTGTGTTTTCTTTATTGTCTCAATTTCAATTTTCAAATCTTGAATTGCTTCCTTCATCTGTTTAATTACTTTTTCTTGACTTTCTTAGATTTCTTCCAATTTTTGTTTGTTTTTTCTTCCATTTCTTTAAGGGAATTTTTCATTTCCTCTATAAGGGAATTTTTCATTTCCTCTTTAAGGGAATTTTTTATTTCTTTTTTAAGGGCTTCTACCATCTTCTTAAAGTCATTTTTAGGATTGATTTCTTCAATCAACTTTGGTATGTTCAGGTCTTGAAGGTGTAGAATCACTCGGTTCTGATGTTGTCATATGGGTCTTTATGTTTTTGCCTGTATTTTTGCACTGGCATCTACTCATCTCTTCCTCTGCTCAGTGCAGGGGGTGTCTGTATCTGAAGGTGCCTCTCTTGTTCTAATTTTTAGTCTTGGTCCACTAGGAGTTCTTGGTTATATCAGTGCTGTTGGGCTCTGTTTCTTTGGGAGCAGCTTAATCCTATCAGTGTTTGTGGGTTCTCTCTCAGGGAATAGTTGTTCCCAGTTGGTACAGGGTGTGCTTATGGTTTCAGTGGTTGTTAGGATAGTAGGGTTTTTTTTTGTTTTTTGTTTTTTTGGTGGGGGAGCATGGAAAGGTAGCTGTCTGGTCCCTGGGATTCCGATGGGTAGGGCCTAGGGGCTATAGACCTGATCTGCTGGTCTGGAGATGGGGGCTTACCTATTCTCATTTGGTGTAGTGTAGGCTTATGTTTCTGGTGATCTGGTTCAGTGGCAGGGCTGAGCCTTCTTTTGTGTTTTCAGGTCACATTTTGCTCATTTGTCAACTCCTCAGCTGATCTTGTTTCCTCAGATTGCAGACTGTAGGATTCTGAATCCTCTCCCAAATGGATCTCAGCTGAGCAGGTTGTTTAGTAGGGTAATCTCACCAACACCTCCAAGTTGTTGGGTTTCAGGCAGCTGGGCCCTGGGTTGGCTTCAGACAGAGTGTTCGGATCTGTTTTGATCTTGTCCCATGGAGATTGCTCCTTCCCTGGGTGCTGGGATTAAAGGCATCCCTGTTCCAAGATCTTAATCTCCTTGTTTTCACTAACTCCTCAGTGGGTAATAGCTTAGTTTCTGGTCTTTACTACGTCCCGTCTTTGCCACCACTCTGCCTGCCTCTGCCCTGTAGTCATGTTTGTTAGGGGAGCTACATCCTGTTTTCACTGGTTTTATATGTTCTTTGTTGACTTAGAAGACTATGTGAATGGGTAAATGCACAAAAGGACTCTACCTTCTGTTCTGTAATGCTTGTAACTTAATACTGATCTAAGCACTAAGTTCTGGCAAGTATGTGAATGAAATGAGATCTGAAAAACTGTATCAAATGTTACAGCCATGGCTTCTGTTTTGCCCAGATTGCAGGAATGCCCAAAAGACCACCACAGAGACGGAATCCCATATTTAAAAGCAAAGAGCCTTTATTTTCAAGCTCCAAGCTTGGTCTCTCTGTCTGTCCAATGCAGCAGTGAGAGCAGAGCCCTGAGCTCAGGCAGGGTAGAGTATTTTATCACAGCCGAGGTTGGGTTGAGGGGGTTTCCAGGGTTCAGGCCTGATTGACTGATATTTGTCTAGGGCTATCAGCAAAACACAAATAGGTATGTGTTAGATTCAGGGACATCTGGCCATCTTATCTAACCTTATCTAGTGTTAGGAATGTTTGAGATATCAGGTAATTCCCCTTAGATGTAGGTCCTCCCTGGGTGAGGTCAGTTTAAGGCTTTTCCTAGGTCTGGGTGTTACCTGCCAATAATCCTGTCACAGATGCTTTGTCTGGGCCTCTAAGACTTTCATGGCAGTTGTGTGGTCTAGCCATTTTGGGATCCCTGCAGCTTCATGTCACAAATGTATCAGATTGTGTACACAGCCTGTGTTTTAAAAATTAGTCTACAAATTTGTTTCAATGATAATAATGTGATTAGTTCAGCTATGTATTGGTTCTTAAGCTCATCTGATGAAATAAGTAACATGTTTTTTCCTTCACCCATACCTTTACTAGTATTTGGTTGGTATCTGATCAATGAATAAATCATGTGATTGCTTCAGGTGTGTTGTTCCTCATACAGATACATCATGTTGCAGGCCTCTGACATAATGGGTCTTTCAAGGTTTATAATCCTTCATCAAAATACTTCAGCACTCGCCAGGAGGTAGTGGCACACGCCTTTAATCCCAGCACTTGGGAGGCAGAGACAGGTGGATTACTGTGAGTTTGAGGCCAGCCTGGGCTACAGAGCGAGTTCCAGGATAGACTCCAAAGTTACACAGAAAAATCCTGTCTCAGAAAAAAAACAAAAACAAAAACAAAAAATCCTCAGCACTCACTGTTACTTGATACTGACCCATACTATTCACATTCTTAAACAAATCTATACTTCTAAGAGAAGAAATAATAAAATTCTTGCTTTGAAGGATAAGATAAAACTGGTAAGAAAAAATATGCCACTTCTGTGTTTGGAAAACCCAGTAAGTAACTACCCTTTACAGAACCTCTGGATTGGCTGTATATTAAATCCGTAACCATCCAATCAGTTCCATCTTCCAACTACCCTCAAACAAGCTGTATTTCAAAAATACTAAAATATAGTGATGTAACTCAGTTTCCTGCATCTTCAATGTTAACATGTTAAGTGTATCTGCACATAGAATTCAAAGATATGTTGTTTCTCTTACATTCTTGAGATTTCTATACTGCAAATCTATTCTTAACATCTCAGTAAACCTCTTAATTTTAATTCCTTTAAAGACTAAGTTGAAGGGCAAATGTAGGGATTTAGGTAACCTGGTGCAAGTAACCCATGACTCTCTCCCCATGCACCCTTCCTGAAGCTCATGTAGAAGTTTTGAACCAGATGACACAAAATTTAAATTGAACCATTGAAATTTGTTTGTGTGTTTCAGTAAATATTCATTTGTTGAGCTTTAAACATGTGATGTCTGCATTATGACATCCACAAAATTCCTATGTCTTTGTTGTTTTACATTGTGTTAATTTATTTCCAGAGTCATAATATACTTTTAGAAACCTAATCAGAACTTTAAATGAATGTGTAAGTATGCAAACGGATAATTCACGATAAATATGGCATCCTTTTTACAATCAAATTTTCAATTCTCAGTATGTATCTCTGGAGGTTTCATCAGCAAATCAGGATTATTCGTGTCAATGAACTTTCTGACCAGAACTTCTGGACCCCTGCATGGAGTACCTACATTGGAAAGGATTACTACAGTGCCAATGCTACTTTCCATGTTTAGAGCCAAGATCCCATGCCAGTTTGTTGTTGTTGTTGCCTGCACTGTGACTGTATAATAGTGGGCCTTTCAACATCCACACAATCACCAGGGAGGGAAATATGGGGTCCTATCTTTCTGTACATAAATGTAGATGAATTTTGGGAAACAAATATTCATTGTTATCAGTTGTGCATCCACTGGTGAGCCCAGCCATCTCTGTTCTATATCAGTTTTCTCTGAGTTTAAACAGTACCTAGGGAGGACTTACGGCATCCACTCTACTCAGGAGAAAAGCAAATTACCATATCTGGAAAGACTGCATCAAATAACTTTCACAAGGACCTGTCTCCAGTGATACAGAAGCAGAACAGCATTAGGGGAGGATAGCCTCAGATGTCCAGCTGCCTAGATGAGGTACAGTGTGGCTTTCTACACATCCTATAGAGAGCTGCAGGATTGAAGTTTTTATGAGTTCTCACCATGATATCGAGAAATTTTTCCATTTTTTACTAATGTCACCAGGAAAAAAATTGTTCAGAAAAGTTCTTGGCCCCACAGCCTTGTGAGCCTCTTACTACTGCAGGAGAAAATTGCAGGACTGAGGGGAAGGGAGGTCACAGATTCAAGACCCATGTCTCAGGCACTGGATTCCTCCCTGCAGCTCACCCGCTGGTCACAGAGATCATGGAAGTGAGAACAGCAGGTTTTCAAAAGGGATATCCCAGGTATTGTCTCCAGGTGTACTCCTCTAGTCAGAGTCCAGAAGTCAAAGACAATCAAGAGAGTACAGGTAAACGACCTCAGCAGAATATCAAGTGAGTTTATAAATGACATAAAGACAAGACCTCATCAATCAGAATAAATCCAGAGAAACATGACCCACCAACAGATCACTGAGGTTGTAGACCCCCAAACACTAGATCACCTACATGGATAGGATTCCACAATCACACTGCTCTGATTTAATATATGATAATGACACTTGGTTTTCAAAGTGTTAAAAGTTGTTTTAAAACCCATCTGTTGCTCATCCCTCCACAGGTATCCTCCTCTGAATTGTCAGGTTCCTAAGAGCTCTTCCTGCAGTGTCCCCATGCACACAGTGAAGAGGATCCAGTCATCCTGGGCAGAAACTGGATCTAGTGCTTGGAGGCTGATTTGCCTTTAACTCAGCACATTAGGGAACAGGAATTATATCCTCCCTGCAAGGCCAGCTCTCTGAGCTTATGTTGAGTTGGATTCCTTCTTAAAGTCAGCCAAAACACCTTAAGGTTAACATTAGCTTTAGTATTATCCACTCCCAACACCTCCAGTCATATATGTATAATCTTTTATTTTGTTTAAAGAATTGTCTACCTTTTTATCACAAAAACACCCATCTAACATACTTATTCAATCAGAGAATGTTGCAAAAAGTTCAGGGGTGAACTGTAGACACTTTTCATGTTGCACTGTACAGCTATAAACCTAAAACTTATGTAATATCAATATAATTTGATGTATAGAAATCAATTATTTCAATTATACAATTAATAAGAACTTTCAGGCCAACACAGGGAAGTATGCATACATGGCCATGACAGTAGGGCTACTTATCAGTCTTCCTCCATGCCTAAGAAAATTGTATGCTCAGCTGTATGGAACTGATTTTGGGCCTCTGTGTATATGTGACAATTGTGTAGCTTGGTCTATTTCTGAGACTCCTGGCAATGGGAGTGTGGGTTGTCCCAGTGCTTTGTCTGGCTATTAATAACCTATTCCTCAGGCTAGACTGTCACAAGCAATGAATGCAGGGGAAGGTGCTTGGTCTTATGGTAATTTGATATACCATGATTTGCTTGTGCTCTAGGGAGGTCTGCATCTTTCTGAGTGAATATGGAGGAAGAGTGGATGGAGGCAGGGTTCAGGGGAAGGGGGAAAGGGATTGGCATGAGAGGAGGGAGGGAAGACAGCCATCATGACGTAAAATTAACAAATTAATTAAGTAAAATAAATAAATAAATTCTTAGAAAGAAAAAAATGCATGCTCAGTTATCAATTAGCTATTCAATGTGTCCTCTGACCAATGGCAATGCTGGGCAAACTTCCCAAGTTTCATCTTGGGTTACTTTTTCATATCTATTAAGCTATTGCATTTGACTTAAGCTGTTGTTAATTATACTTTACTTGTGATTTTAACATCATGATGAATAAATGATTATGTATGTACCAATCTGGGATTTGGACCATTTCCAAACAATACACACCTGTCATGAGAAATATTCCAGCTCTATTTTCCTTCATGTATGGAGATACCTTAATTTTGCCTAGAAATAAATTATAAATCTGGAGTGTTTTACTACAAAAGTATACAATGCTAGATAAAAATGATGTAATTGTATTAAAATAAGTCTGTGTTGCTCTTAATTTCTATAATTAACCAATGTTTTATTGAGATATTTATATGTCCTGTTTTTCTGTATCTCTGTTGTCAGTTTAAATCCTATCTGATCACATTAATCAAGTATGAATATACAAATTCTTAATTGAGCAAAACTTCTCTCATTTTTCTTTACCAGTGTAATGTTAGCTGTAGCAGTGATTTTCTTTTTTTTTTACCCCCTCCCCTTTTTTTATTAAGAGACTTTCTATTCATTTTACATACCAACCACAGATTCTCCTGTCTTCCGTCCTCCCACCCCCCAGCCCTCCTCCCCAACCTACACCTTATTCCCACCTCCTCCAAGGCAAGGTCTCCCATGGAGAGTCAGCAGAGACTGGTACACTCAGTTGAGGCAGATCTAAGCCCCTCCTTCCTGCACCAAGGCTGCACAAAGTGCAAAGTGTCCCACCATAGGCACTAGGCTCCAAAAAAACGGGTCATGCACTAGGGATTGGTCCCATTCCCACTGCCTGGGGCCCCCTAAACAGTTCAAGCTAAACAACTGTCTCACTTATCCAGAGGGCCTAGTCCAGTAGCATGGGGGCTCCTCATCTATTGGTTCACAGTTCATGCATTTCCACTACTTTGGCTAGTTGTCTCTATTTTTTCCAGTCATGGTCTCGATATCTCTTGCTCATAGAATCCCTCCTCTCTCTCATTGATTGGGATCCTGGAGCTCCAAATGGGACCCAGCTGTGGATCTCTGCATCTGCTTCCATCAGTCACTGATGAGAGTTCTATGATGACAGTTAGGTTATTCAGCCATCTGACCACCAGAGTAGGTCAGCTCAGGCATCCTCTCGACCATTGTCAGTTGTCTATGGTGGAGTCATCTTTGTAGATTCCTGAGAACCTTCCTAGCACTCTGCTTCTCCCTAACCCCATAGTGCCTTCATTTATCATGGTATATCTTTCCTTGTTCTCCCACTCTGTTCTCTTTCTAGCTCAATTCCCCCATTTTCCTAGGCTCTCATTCCCCTGTCCCTTGCCCTCCATTACTCCCTAACCGCCAGTTTGCTCATGTAGATCTCATTCACATCTCCATCACTGGACGATTCTTGCTTCTTTCCTAGGGTCTTCCTTAGTAGCTAGCCTCCCTGGATCTGTGGAGGATTTTGCTTTACATCTAATATCCATTTATGAGTGAGTACATACTGTATTTGTCCTTCTGAGTCTGGGTTACCTCACTCAGGATGATAATTCCTAGTTTCATCCATTTGCCTGCAAAACTCATTATGTCATTTTTTTTCTCTGTAGCAGTGATTTTCAATTTATTGAGATTCATGGAGGAATTCAGTGATGCATTCATAGTAGATTCCTATACACTACGATGTGTTTAAGATTATAAAGCAACTCTTGTAAATAAATCTTTATCCTAAAACCAAATAAGTTAAAGAAGCACTGTGAGAGACTAACTACGAATTGGAAGACTTGGTTTCACACAGTGCATGCAGCCTGTGCTTAACATTTTCAGGCACAGCTTCATCCTTAGCAAGCAGGATCTGAGATCATGGTTGCAGGTGAGATGGCCATGGAGGTGATATTCTTTGCATACACTGTGGTTGGAATCCTGGGAAATTCTTCTCTCCTCTACCATTTTCTGTTTCTTCATCACACTGGGTGCAGGTTAAGGTCCACAGACTGGATCTGGCAGCACTAGGTTGCAGCCAACTTGTTAACTCCCCTGTGTAGAGGAGTGCCACAGACAATGGCTGCTTGTGACTGCAAAGACTTCCTTGATGATTTTGGGTCCAAACAGCTCTTCTGTCTTCACAGAGTAGGGAGGAGGTTCTTTGTTTCATTGTGTTGTGCCAGGACTTTTAAAAAATATTTTAAATTTAATTTTTCTGTTTATTAAATATATTTTTAATTTTATCTTTTGTTTTTATTTCCTCTCTATCTCTCTCCATATCTTGGCCATACAGGTCCTTTGCATAAATAAATATTTAGCTTTTGAATTTGTGGTTTTTTTTTTGAGTCCTGAGTGTGTGAAAATTTGGGTCTCTCTGTGACTATGTGTTTCTTGTTCCTTTTCTTGGCATCTTTTCCATCTCTTTGCTGATTTTGTCTTATTCCAATATTTTTGGACTTAGTTATTTTATTATTATCCCTCAGAAGTTTGTTTTCTAATGAGACAGAAGGGGTGCATCCAGATGGGAGGGAAATTGGCTAGAAACTCAGTGGAGTAGAGGGAGGAAAAAGCAAAATGAGAAGATTTCATACAAATAAAATCTATAATTTTAATTTCCACTTCCTCAGTTAGGGATTTTTTATTGAGTCTATTTCCTCTTTCATGTCTTGAACTGTTTTATTCATCTCCTTCTATTGGTAGGAATGCAGGGATTCCTTCCAATCCAGCGATGCAGGTAGGTTAACTGCAGATCTTCATCTCTGACTCTTTCATTCCACCTCCAACCTCTGCTGTCATCCCCAGCTCTGTAACAGATCACCTACTGAGTCCTCCCTTCTCTGATGTACCCATCTCCGGTGAATCATGCAGACCCTTTCTTCCAACCTCCCTCACCACATGCACTGCTATCTCAATCTGCAGTGCCAACAGGACTCCTCATGCTTGTCCCCTGGAAACTAAGCAGATCTCAGTGTGTGTGGGGCCGTTCTCGGGTTCCTTGTGGCTTTACCCAGCAGATCCACATAGAGGATGATTAGGACCACGGGCCTGAGTGCAGGTGTCTGAGATGGTCTGCACTTGGCTGTGCTGGGGGAGGAGGTCATTTGCTCCACCCCCTTGGTGTCTCTATAAAAACCCTGGGGCAGAGACAGTCGGGGCCTGTTGGAATAGGTTCCAGGCCCTCTCGAGGCTATCCTTTATTTCTATCTGTTTATCTCCGTGATGTTCTCCACAATAAATCCTTCTATCTAATATTTCCTGCTGCTCACACTCAAGAAAACTCTGGGAAGCTGTGGGGGTGGTGGGTAAACGCCCCACAGAATGGCGCCTGAACAGGGACTAAAGAAAAAAGAAAAAAAGGGGGACTAAAGAAAAAAAGGGAAAAAGAAAAAGGGGGGACTAAAGACAAAAAAGGGGGACTAAGACAAATGAACAGGGACTAAAGACAAAGTAATAGGGACTAAAGATAAGGAAAAATAATAGTTTTATTACAGAGTTTTTGGCGAAAGTGTGGGTCAGCCCTGCCAGTGGAAAGGCATGCCAGTGTTATGGAAAATATATATGTTATATATATATTGAGAGGCAGGGGTTTTATCCTCGAGAGAAAAGGAAAGCGGACTGGAAGGATGTCCGAGGCTGCAGCGTAATTCTCTTCTGTCAAAATTTTCTATCTTCTATCCCTTTCTCAATTTCTATCTGAAAAATAAGTATAAGGCATAGGGTAATAATATAGTGTAGGAAAAACTTAGAAGTGTAAGACTGGGTAGAAAAAAATTAAGATAAGTAAGGCAACTAGACAGAAAAACTCTCCAATTTTCTAACTTTGGGGGCTTTGAATGCAAACTGGGGGAAAAAAACTTTCTTTGGGCTTTACGGGTAGTAAAAAAGCTCTTCTCTGAGCTGATGGGGAAGAAAAAAGTTTCCTGTGGAAGCTTTTGACCTGGGGACAGCTGAAATGCTAAGTCCAAGCGGCAGGAGAAAGTGATTTCTCCCTGAGGCAAAAATGGGGGTGTACATGCACAAAACTTAAGTCCAAGTGGATCAAAGACCTCAACATAAATCCAGCTACTCTGAACCTGCTAGAAGAGAAAGTAGGAAGTAGTCTTGAATGCATTGGCATAGGAGATCGCTTCCTAGGTATAACACCAGTAGCTCAGACACTGAGACAAACAATCAA
>CABHPQ010154608.1:0-29115 GCA_902168405.1 Peromyscus aztecus | reverse complement strand
TGTGTGTGTGTGTGTGTGTGTGTGTTAGATCAGTGAATAGCTGCCTCCTGCATGTCCTGATAAAGTCCAAAGGTTGCGTCCTTCTGTGGGAGCAGCTCCCAGGCACGTCTAAGCCACAGTGGCTTGGGTGCTGTTCTTCACTGCACTGTGACCTCTCCTATGCATGCTCTGGCAACGCTCCCTGGCAGCACCCTGGCCTGGTCAATAACTATTTCCAGGTGTCCTACTCTAATCTCAGGAAGGTCAGGTTTGGAAAGGTGGACTAGCAAGCAGGACTCTGTCAGCATTGATCAGTTTGGGGAAGCAAAGTGTAAGAAAGTACAATAATCTTGTGTAGTTTAGCTGGGTCACTAAATTCACTAAATTTATGGCCACAGTCCCTTGTCTTAACACTTACTCACTCTTCCTAAAAGATGGACTAAAATGATGAATGGAAGAACAGTCGTTGTATTAAAGAAAAAAAAATCTCATCTCTCAAAGACTATTTGTGATCATTTTAATGAAACGACTGGAAAGCCAATAATGTCATTTTGGCCAACTCTAACATCATTTAGCTATGAAATGAGAACAATTAAAATGGCGCTCCCTGTAGAGAAGAGTTCACTAATAACTTCCTTAACTCTCAAGTAGCTTTTGTTTTATTAGATGCTGTTAGCTTCATGTTAGTCACAGGGAAAAAAAAAATGCCCACATACACACGCACGACTAAATGTAGTCAGTTTGCTCAGCTGCTGCTGACGTCACTGCTGCCCACTAGGAGTGAGTTACTGTAATAACCCCCTTTTATTAATCATAGGCTGGAGGAAGCACAAAGTGAGTGACATCATTAGGCAAAGGACTGGCTAACTCATGCTCCAATTTACTCAGCTTTATTATAACATTTCTCAAGTGTCATATGAAAGTGATTACCATCTCACACTTTCCCCCTCTGAGCAGTCATCTCTGACCTTCAATTCAGACTCCCAGAGAAGAGTTGGTTTTTCAGATGGAGGTACAAAAGAGCCAAGTCTCACTAAGGGTCTTTATTCCAGGAACGAACATGCCCAGGACAGCTTCTTTCTGGGCTACAGATGGAGGCCATCTCTGAAAGGATAGCATTCCACATGACCCTTGCTTTGCTCAAACCCTGGTGGCAGCATCCAATTGCAGAAGGCAGTGCTGGTATGTCTTCATGGTGACCTAGGCCTTGGATTGTGCACAACTGAGCTCCAAAAATGTGAAAAATCCCATTGGGAGACTGGCAAAAGTTAATGAATAGCTAGCTGTATGGGTCTTGAAGTTAGACTACACGGGGTTGCGATCATTGTTTTCAGACTTGAGGACTTCTGAAGGAATCACTGTTGTCAGTAGTGCGGTTCCCCTGACTAGTGAGTGCCCATCACGATGCATGTCCTCCACAAATAACCATCATGCATGCAGGATGAAGGCACCACTGAAGCCCATCACATAGAACATGACTCTTATGTAGGCCACGTGGCCACTGGTGGTATTTTTTTTTTTTCTTTTCCTCAAAAAGCTTCACTGGCTAAAATGAGCCTTCACTGTCCTTCTACACTGAACACTGGAAAGACACGCACCCATTCTGTAACTGACCAGGGTAGGTTAGGAAAAGGGAAACCCAGCTGCATACTCAGCTTCCATACTAGCTTGAAAGTGACAAGCCAGCCCACATTTGTGTGGTCCAGTTCCCCACGCACTTCTACGTACCCAATGGAGAACTTCAGGAACTGAAGAGGTAGGTGACTGAAAGGGAAGGAAGACCACGTTAGCTCAAAAACTGCCAAGAACACTACATCATGTTTCTGTCACATTTTCTGTTCTTGTTTTCCTTCTCTTTCTTTCCCTTTTTTTTTTTTAAATCCTTAGACAAGGTCTGACAGCCAGAGGAGATAGAGCTTGACCTTGCAATCCTCCTGCCTCCACCTCCCAAGTTCTTGGATTATAGGAATGTACTCCCATAACCAACCTCTTTTCTTTTGACCATACAAAAACTGACTGTTCCCATGATGACGTGTGGGGACACACACACATGCACACACACACACACACACACACACACACACACACACACACACACACACATTCCATACACCAGGAAAAAATGTTTTATCATAATCCGAGTTGTCTTCAAGCTCATAAACTGGCATCTAGCAGATGTTACTTTGTAGAAGCCCTCACTCACTCCCTTTCTTGTAGTTCTAACCTGGTTATTTTAAGGAGCCAAAGAATCGACTAAAGTTTAGTTGGACACACATGAGAGATGTATGGTAGAACGGAAGAGATGGCTAGAATCCTGGGGGCTTTGGATAACAGTAGAATTGACTCAGCAATTGCGGAATGCAATAATCAGGTGAGATACCTTACTACTTGGGCCTTTCCCGGCTCAGTATTAAATCATGAGCAGTCTCCTAGGAGATGGATAGGCTTTCAGAATGATAGGCTACTCCAGGAAGGACATGCCAGACTATGTTACATGATAAATCTACCCAGTAACTCTAAGATCTCCAGATCGGAAGCTTCCTTGAGCAAAGAATGCCACGACAGGAAGGCACAGGGTCAACCAGGTAATTGGTGGCTGATTCGAACTCCTTAGGTGAGAACTGTGCATGTGGCAGTTTTCAACCTTTCTATGACTAAATTTAGGCTGTACTTTACTCCTCTTTCAGTGAAGGGATACACCTGAGTTACAGAAGATGCCCTGCAAAGGCGCACCAAATACAAATCATGTGCACTGTGTTTGTTAATACTGTGACTAGAGGAAGTTCCCACAGGGCCACTTGGAACTCTTATGAGATTTTCTGAGGCAGAAAAAAAGAACAAAAAAAATCCAACATGACCAACAAAGAAATCAAATCTTCTGGACTTGGGAGAATGTTCCGGATTTACCAGGTGATTGAGCTATTACTCCCTTGGAAAGAGACAACAGCGCCCTCTTCTGGTGCGTTAGCATAGAAAAAAACTTTAGCAGGTAGCTGATCGGCCCACTCCCAGGCAATTGCTTTTCAAATGACACTCATCCTGAATTTAAAAGCAACATATATTCTCTATACAAAATATGAAAATGCATGCAAATATAAAAAATGTGAGTCACATGTGACCTTCCTTCCCAGAATCCTCGCTATTTTGGTGTGTGTGCAAAACAAAATTGGAAATGAATAATTGGATAAACTGGTATTTTTCATCTCTCATTCATTATATGTTGACAATTTTCAATGGCCATATTTCTTGGAAAAGTAATGTGTGAAGGATAATAAATCAAATAAATTCCTTTATTTTTAAAACCAGCCAACTAACAGCGTGTAGTCAGTTCCAAAATTTTGTAGGCATTTTTTAAATGTTTTTACTTCATCTCTTATTACTTCCTTAAGATAAATTCCTAGAAAATGAATTATTCGGTCCATTAATGTGGATATATTTAATATCTCCACACATATTACCAAGTTGCCCTCTTACAAGTTCTAATAGTGTAAGAGCATGGCCCCTTCCCTGTGTTTCAGCCTGGGTCTTGGCTTAGTTAGTTCCAATCCTCCTAGATAAATCTATTGTACATTTTCTTTAAATTTAGATTTTTAAGTTACTCATTAAGATTAAACATTTCATTGTTCATTTGTATGAGTTTCTTTTGAGTCATTGCTAAGTTTTAGACTTTCATATTTCAAATAAAACTTAATTATGTACAATTTAATATAGGCATATCCTACTATTACTAAGGAATCTTGATAGCCAAGACTGCATCTTACTTTCTGTTACCTATTGTCGTGACTTCTCTCATGTTAATTCTTTATCATTTAATTTTGTTTACAATATTTCAGACAAAAGAGTACTTAAATATATGCAGACCATTCTAGCCTTCTCCATGTATGTTGAGGTTTTTCTATCAGGAAATTCAACTGATAGTCACCTGTGTTTTCTTCTAAATTTCCTTTTCTTCATTTTATTCTTCAATCCTGAATATCCGAAATGCATTTGCCATGAAGACCAAGAGCTTCATAGCAAGTAAACTCTGGCCTTCCATATCTGTCCTTACTTAAAATTTGTAGTTTAGTAGTGATAAATCATTAAATAGCATTTATTTTTAATTCAAGTAGATTTTTTTCTGTTTATAAAAACGCTATTGATTTTTAAAATGTTTTCTTCTATTGCATTTTTGACAAGTGTTTTTGTTTGTTTCCACAATTTTCTTCAACATATAAGTAAATTGTTGGGTTGAAAAGTCTTTAGGTTTTAAAGGTCCACTTTGCCTTTTCTGTTTGGCTGACTCCTTTTCTATCAGTTGCAGAATGTTGCCATTTTGTTCCTTTTCTGGTGATTCATCTGTTTAAGATTTATTTTATGTATTTAAATTCGGGTTGTGGTGTGTGCAGTAAGAGTGCCCAAGGAGGTCAGGGGTATCAGACCCCCCGGAGCTGCAATTACAGGCTTTTGTGAACCACCCAACGTGGGTGCCAGGAACTGAACTAGGCCCTCGGCAAGTTCTCACCCTTAACCACTGAGCAATCTCTCCCACACCCTGACTCATTTTTTTTTAATAGTACATTTTTTTTGAATAAAAATGCCATCTTCTTTTCCCCCTCTACCTTGCCCAGGGACCAATTGATTATTTTTTTGATGAGTCAAAAATATGCAGGGACCCCCAACTTCAGTAGGTGCACCACTGCACCCGGATCCAGTTGAAGGTAAACTCAGCTCTCATATGGAAAATGACTCTTCTTTGTACTTAGGAGTGAATTTCAGCAGGAGGAAGAAAAAATGCAAAGACTGTGATGGCGGGTGATACTTCTTAAAGCATCTTAAAAAATCCTTTTGTCTATTCAGTATTACAGCCCTCATAGTCAGTAAAGAGTTTTAATGATCCTGTACTCTGTCCTCAAATATCTTACTGTTCCCCACTCTGGTGTCTCTGATAGTTGGGCATTTGTTTTGTTTTCTTCTTGTTGTTTTTTGTTTGTTTGTTTGTTTTTGTTTGGGGGATTGTTTTTGTTTTTTTGTTTTATTGTTTTTGATGCTGGGTATTGAATCCAGAGCCTCATACTCACTGAGCAAGCATTCCACCACTAAGTTACATTGCCAGCTCCCTTTTACTTTTTACTGTGAGACAGTCTCATTATATTTCCCAGGCTAGGCTTGCACTCATTCTGTAGCCCAGACAAGCCTTGAACTTGCAATCCCCTTATGTACTGAATAGCTGGGACTGCAGGTGTACACCACCAAGCCTAGCCTCTGATAACTGTTTGACTTCCGTAATGGGATCCTGAGTTAGAATGTCAGTCTTTAAATACAATAAACCAGGAACATTTATTTCCTGTCATTGCTGATTTTGAGACATCATTTGCAGATCTATTTCTTATAGCAGTGAATGCCTTCCCAGGAGGGAGCAGAGACTGAGATGAAAGCGATCTAAAAGACAGAGTCCTGGGAGCCGCATATTGAGAGGAAGGTGTGGGAAGAGAAGCCTGTGCAGAATTTGGCACAGTAGTTAGGGTGGGGGAAGAAAACTGAGGGCAGATCACCTTCCAGGAAGCCAAGAAGAAAGTTTGGAAGTATCAGGTGACACAGGTCAGCCAATGAAGGTACAAATTGTCTGGCAGTGGGGGACAATACCGAAATTACTGCCAATTGAAGCAGACAGGGTCTGGTCGAAAGTAGTTGAATTTCTGAAGCCTTACCTTTGAAGCAGACTTGTGGCCAGAGCAACTCATTGCTCGGATGCTGCAAGGTGAGAATCTTATTTACCACATGTTCCTTTGAGACTTTCTTCCTCTCCACAGGCCCTCAGATAATGGAACCACATAACTATGAAATGAAACCTCTGAAGCATGGGTCAAAAAATAAACCTCCCCACCCTATGAAGCTGTTACGTGTTTGGTGTTTTGTCACAGTGATAGAAAGCTGACTGCCATAGATAAAGTCAGGATGCTCCAAGTGCCATTAGAGTCCAGTGACATTAAATACAACTGAAGTTTCCAGTGGCATCAAATCACTTACTTGTGTGTTGCCTAGTTGTTTTTTTTAGCTCAAAGTGTACAAGAGAGAAACTGATTGTTTCGATAAAGCACTACTGTCTTGAAGTCCACTCTACCATGATGAAAATATCCCACACCCCATGCTGTGTAATAAACGAGCTGTGGACTCCATGTGCTTCTTCCACTTCAGAGTGTGGCCATTATGATTGTTTCATAGTGGTGCATGTAGAGGCATCTGAAGACAGGGTCTGGTAGGATGAGAGCCCCCACAGCACAACAGAGGAGATAAAAGCCCGGCAGGGTGGCACATGCCTGTAAGCCCAGTGCTCAGGGCTCAAGTAGGTTGGCTCTGGTAGGAAGACTCAGGTAGAAGGGCCCAGGTAGGAGCACTGAATATTTAAAGCCAGACTGGGCTACATAGGGGTAGGGGAAAAAAAAAGGTCAATGGAAAACTGATAAATTTACGACTGAGGTGAAAGAAAGACATGAAACCAGAATGCAACCAATGGTTTATGCAAATATAATTATGTAAGAATACAGGAGATAGACACAGGAATGAAGTTTAGCTATGCCTAGAGGAAGATACAGAGAGCTAGGAAGCATGAAGCTTCCAAAGAGCCTATTGAATGACAAAATGCCAAAGGGAAATGGTAATGAAGAGCTGATCCATGCAGGATTTGGTTAGGGAATGGATTTCTTATATGGGGTAGGTATGAAAGTCCTTGATATTAAGGAATTCAAAGACAAGTAAAGGAAAGTGGAATGAATCAAACTTATGGAGTGTGTAGGAGGCACCCAAGATGTACAGTATGATAGCCAAAGCCCTAAATCTGTCCTCCTGAGTGAGTAGGAACACAATGTGGGTGTTATCATTGTTGTTACCAATGATCTGTAGACACCTTGTGAAACATTTGATGTATGTGCAATCCCTTTTCATCCACGAAGCAACCTTCTGAAGCAGGTTTGCACATTGATACCATTTATAGATAAAGCCACCTAGGCTTAGAAAAGTCAAATAACTTGTCCCCAGGACATGCACTAAAGGTGAAATTGAGCTATGATTTTAGTAACTAAGCCATCTCACTGTGGCAGTGGCAAAAGCCTTTAGTGGCTCCAATCTTAGGCTCACCTATGTGTCCCACATCTGGGAAGCTGCTTGACTTGAGGAAATACTATATATTGGGGATCCAGTGTCAGGAAAGATGATAGTGGACCAAGAATTCAGGGTGAAAACTGAAAATGAATCACAGTTCACTGACGCTGGAACAAGTGGGAGTGTTAGGAATGGTGCAAAGAGCAGAGGAAGGCTGGGGGCCTAGGCCTATTGGAAGGAATCCCTGGAAAAACAGACTCTAAAAAGGCCTTGAATTGGGATGGTGTTAAAGACTGACAAGCAAACATTAGTTGGTCTTATAATTTCGCACTGAAATATGTGTGTGTGTGTGTCTGTATATACACATATATATAGAATGCTAGTTTGTATATACTAATAGCTGTTAAAAGAATACTAAAGATGAAAATTAAATTTAGAAGAGCTTCATTAGCATGATACCTTCAACTCGATTGCTACACCAATTCCTATGATGATAACATGTCAGAGAAAGCATTGGCATGACAATAAGAACAAATTTTAATATACATACACAGGTGATTAGGGTTAGTGACTTTAGAACTCAATCTTCCTTAATCCAGTACATGAATTTCACTCTGTCTAAAATCTCCAGCTGTTCCCTTCTACCTAAGTCCTGGGTTAGGAGCTGAGAGTGAAGGGAGGCTTCTTGAGTTTCTTCAGTCTTGATGGGGTGGGGAGCATGATGAACTGTCGTCTTTTACGTGTTTCCACCAAGATATCTTCTGGGTTGCTCTATGCAGATCACAGCTAGGTTGTTCCTCACTCGTAACTGTGATTTTTTTAAAAATTCTAGTAACTATAATAGGTACATATACAAATAATGAGCAAAATTAAGCAACAGGAAGAAAATTTTTGAGTATTCCTTGGTAGATGGTAATGATCTGATTTTTCAAAATCCATACTTTCAAGCAAGACACATGGCTTTTTTTAAACCTCAAACCCAGACAAGTGAGCAAAAAGTCAAATTTTGGTTATACTTTTTCCTTTTGTCAGCCCAAAGTATTCTGAGTATTGGCCAAAAGAAAGCCTGTCTTCTAAAGGTCCCCAACATGCCCACTGGCTGGTGCTAAGACTCCAGTGTCTCTAGTGGCACAAGCCCACAGGGACTATGGCCTAGCTGCTGTCGCTGGGCATTGTCCAGTCTCTTGCAAGTCTTTTCTGGGAGGTGAGTTATGGCTTCCCACCCCTATCCTGCGCCTCTTTTAACCCTATCCAATTCATCATCCTCACTCTGTGCCCTATATCAGATGATCATCACTGCCCTTTTCAGATTTAGGAAGACTGTGCCATGAAGAAGCACTTGAGGCAAGTCTTGACTGTCTACTATTCTTTCAGGGAAGAAGATAATATGGAGACTAGAATGCACATACTCGGTCTTTTAATCCTACACCAGCAACCTTACATAGATGTTTTTGATCCATTTTACACAGGAGGTAGATGTAGACTTTGAATTGACTCCTTGTTTAATTTTTCAACAGCAATTTGCCTTGTCTCTGGAAAGCCATTAAAACTGTTCTCACAAACAGTAGCAGGAATCTACCACATAGAAAATTTCAGCGAATGTGTTTCCTCCCTTTGCCCCCCTCCCAAAACTGTCCTTGTGTCCTGGCTGTCTTGATACTCTGGTCCCTGGTGTCTTTGGGAGCTCCCTTTCCCTCTCTGCTAGGATCTTCTTTATTCTCTTCTCAGTCTACATTCAAACTCTTTTTGAGACACTATTCCTACTTTATGGTTTCAGTAGGTATTGATGATTTCTAACTCGTCCTTATAAACACCCATATTGTGACTACCCAGTAGTTCCCTTTAGGCTATTTTAATGAAATACATCAACTTCTTGAGTGCCTACTTTTGAACTTCAGTCCCCATTAGCATCCACCCCACTGTGACTTTGACTGTTTTCTCTTCCCTACTACTAAGTGCAATTAAGAAGAGTGCTGTGCCCATTCCCCTGCTCATTATTTCTATGATATAGGCTCTCTGCTCCACAAAAAAGTAGTAGATAGTAGAACAAGGTCCTGTGGCTTTGCCCATGTTCTGCCATAATGAAAACCTTGGCATACATTAGTGATTAATTTTATTAAAAATAAATGAGAAACAATAACCATTACCATATGAAGGTGCATTGTTTACCATAGATCACAACTGTTAACTAATTAGTTATTGAATCTTCTGGATTAATGTCTCTGATGTTCTTTATCTCTCACATTTTCTGTATCTTTACTCTGAATCCTGGGACTTCAATTCTGTCATCCATCTCCTCTACTTTTTTTTTAAACTAGAGAATAATACAAATGTTCTTAAAAACTGAAAATATAAGTCCAAAGTCCCCTTCTGTCTTTGGGCTTCATTTGTTCTAAAACATTTTAGAGGGGGGAAAATAAGTCCTGTTCCTGACCTTGAGAAATTTCTTTGTGTTCCCACACCATCAAACTGTTTGTTCAGCTGCTATACCTCTGGTTTTCCTCAGGCCTGGTGCTGTGACAGTGTCTCCTGATTTGGGGTGGACTGTGCCTGTTACACAGCTGGCACATGTCCTGTGAGCGGAGAGGGTGCTTTTCGCTTGCGGCCTGCTCTGCTCTCTCTCCTCTATGTCTGGATGATAGGAAATTTACCATCTGGATTGATTTACTTCTCTGAATCTTAATCTTTGTGCCTATAAGACTGTCTGCTATCATCATAAGAACCCTAAAATATCAGAATCAATTGCTAATGAAAGCTTTCTTTTGTTATGGCCCACAAGGTAGTTAAGAGGATAAGGGAGGCTTCTGATGAAATGTAGGCACTACCCTGATCCTGAGGCATAAAGAGGCATTTATCTCAACAGAACCAACTCTCTAAGCTGCTTTCTTTTTTCTCCCATTTTTATTATAGAAGCTTCCTTACATTAAATCAGAACAGAAAGAGCCAATTCCCATCATAACCATAGCTTCCTGAACTAGGAATGAAGAGATGTAATGTAGATCCTGGCCCCACATGTATTGAGGAGGCCCCAAGACACCATTGAACTGATTAATCCATGGTTTCTCTGTACATAAATGGCATAAATCTCAACACAGTTCTGCTAGAATTTAAGTAACAGTGTATATTTTGTTGACCGTAGAAATAATGTCTTAAAAGCACTCATCACTAACCTTCAATGGTCAAACTCTTAATCCCAACACATAAATTTATACACATAACACAGTGTATAATTTATACATTTTGCTAACTTTCACATGTCATAGAACATGGCTGACATCCATAAAAGCAAACTGAATAAACAAACCTGCAACAGCAGCATTGTCATCATCTTTTCAGGAAAGAAACATACCCAGAGATGAACAATGGGAAAATGGGGGAAGGTATGAAAGAAGAATAGAGAATTTGCCATTGTGGGTTCAAAAAGTTGAATACCACACTAAAAATTGTACAGGAAGTCTGTCCAATTACAAGAAAACTTTCTTAAGCTAAAAGAAATAGCAGAATGTATAGATTGAAAAGGGCTAAATATGTTTCAGTAATTGTTAATAAGAATTAACCCAAAATGTTTTCCTTTCCTGTCAGATGAAAGATGCTGTTTTATTTTGTGGGTTGAATATGGGTTGGCCAAGTAGGAGCCAGCACATGAGTTAATGAAAATTTTCAACAAATGCTTGATTTAATTATCTGTTGGATTGGGCTGAAAAATAACAACTCTGCTTTAAGAAAAAGAAAATGGTCCAGTCTTAGCTAAGTTTGAGTGACTATCCAGAAACACATATGCAAGTGTCCCTGATTGGTCTATGCTATCATGCAAGAGGTCTCACGACCTTTTATAGCCACATGGAAAGGATATCATAAGTTAATATTTATTAAATATATTGCCAGGGGGCATGTGACAATACTACAGCAAAGCAGGGAGATTTTTCTTACAGTCTCAGACATTACCTCACAGCAAAGATGATAATCCATCCAG
The DNA here is from genome assembly GCA_902168405.1 of Peromyscus aztecus. Taxonomy (NCBI): domain Eukaryota; kingdom Metazoa; phylum Chordata; class Mammalia; order Rodentia; family Cricetidae; genus Peromyscus; species Peromyscus aztecus. The sequence continues at coordinate 18,086 of CABHPQ010154608.1, read as the reverse complement.
GCCCACAATGTAAACTCTGCAGTGCATTGTGACAGGGTGACTTAATAGTCATGGGGATGGTAAGTCAGACACAGGTTGCAAGTAACTATACTAGGGTTGAGACAGCTCAAGATAATTTGACTCTTGACCTGAAAGATTCCACCTCTCCAAATTGGGATGTTGTAGTCAGTCAAGACCAAGGAATCAGTGGGACCTTTAATACAGATGCAGCTTCTCAGAGAACTTCTGCTTTCCACCAGTGGTTGAAAATAACCAAAAAAGGGAATCAGGAAGATGGCTTCACCGTGAAAGAATAAAGCAATTAAAATATGTCTCTAGTTTCTGTCCTTGGAGCAGTTCTAAGAAAAATATGTGTGAGAGATGGATATGGAGCATTTTCACAATGCAATAGACAGTGAGATTCAGATAAGAAGGGCCTACGTGGCCTTTTCTACCATCTTCTCTGTCTCCCATACAACCTTTCCAGCTCATTCTACTACTCATAACTATTCTCTGTCGACCATAATTTTTCTAATCAAAAAGAGACAACACGAATGTGTTTACCTGTCCATTCTCATCACCTTATTCTGCATCGAACACCCATGGGATGGGATGTGGGTCTGATTTATAATTAACTAAAACAGGAACAAGTAAAGCAATACATTATTGTGTAAATTTAATGTGTTATCAGTTACCAGGAATGCTCACACTAGCCATACATGATATTGCTGTATTCATGAGCCTGAGTCAATTTTCTGAGCATAGAGCATCTCCATGTTTGGAAACATGCCTTGGAGTTGCCAAAGCTGATCAGGGCCTTCTAGAGTCATGGTGCTGCCAAACACTGATGTTCCTGCATCATTCCATGAGAATGGTGTGTCTAAGCCTTTTGGAGCTCCCTCATACCCTGTCCACACTCAGTAAATGCTGCTTAACCAGAGGATGTGTTCCATCTCACTTTTCTTTCCCCTAAACACCTTGATTTAAGGAGACACAAATGTACCCCTAAGTAATTTATTCCATTGCTTAATTGTTTAAATAGTCCAAAGATGTTTTCCTACGATCTTAGTTGGATGTTTTCATTCTCCTTTTGAGACTCAGTCTAGTACTCTTGCTCTTGTTGCAGGTATGTTACCCTACACTATTTAGTGGTTAGGATATCATACCTGGAGAACCTTGCTTCAATTTTCTTATTCCCATGTAGTCACAGCCAAGAATGTGATTGTTCTTAGATTCCATATATAAGCCAAGTCTGGTTCACAACTGCACAAGAAGAAAGGAGAGAAAGAGGGGGTGAGGTGGGGGAGAAAGGAAGGAAGATCTCTGCTTACTCATTTACTTTTAAGACTTTGAAATTATATGAGACAGAAGGCCAAGAAGTTATGTGGAGTGGCAAATAAACACAACCTGGATAGCTGAGTGATAGCTAGCATTCCCATGAATGACTAAAGGATAAAAGTGAGACCCGTGTGAGAGTTAGATGACTCTCACAATTGTCCTCTTCCTGAAGAACTGAAATGCCAGCTAAGTGTCATGATCCTGAGACAAATGTGAGCCTGTGAGTCGCTGGTCTGTGTATTGCAGTTGAGCCCATGAGCTTCCAGAGACAGATGTGAGTGCCTGAGTCATGGATCTGTGTAATATAGTCAAACCCTCGAGCCCCCAGAGATGGCTGTGAGTAGAGGGTCTGTGTAACACAGAGGAGCCCATGAGCCCTAGAGACAGATGTGAGTGGATGAGTTGCATGTGAGCAAATCTTCTCTTCCTTCCAGAGGGACTGAACACTGTCAGTTGAGACCTATTGTATCACACAATTCCTTTGCTTCCTTCTCTACCCTAAGTCCTCCTGTAGACTTGGCCTCAGGAGATGTTTGACTTGAAAACCATTTACCTCTGACACCCACAGCTACCTCATCTCAATACCAGACAGGAGTTATCTGCTAGGATAAAAGCCACACCAGTTGTCTAAAGGAACTACAAGTGCCTGCTCAACATTAAAATTCCCCAAATTTATCATGATCTATATCTAGTCCCATGGTGGAGGCTTGGAACACAGCTTTCATTAAAAGTAGCCTCCCCAGGTCTCACAAGAAGGCAGATGTTAGCAGCTGCTTCTTTATCTACCATACTTATCACTCTAAAGATAGGAGTGCTATGGAGTCCACACTCAGCTTTGCAAGATTTCTAAGTCAAGAAGCATTTATCTACCCTTTCCTCCAAGACAGCCAGATTTTTCCTTCAAAAGTGATTCCATGGATGAAATCCAAAGGAGAAGAATTCTTTTACGTCTTGAGATCACAGTAATAAAAAGTAATGTGTTGAATATAATTAAAGCTTATATTATTTTTCCAAAGCATTTCACAACAAAAAGTAAATAATTTGACTGTGGCTTAATTCCTTCATGCCAATACCTTTATCACCATGAAGCTCTTGGGGTCATAGTCACTGCCCTACTCTACAGGTGAGTATTCTAGGCTTTGAGAAACCTCAAGGGAAGCATAGTTACACAGTTATGAGTAAAGCAGTAAGATGTCATGAACAAGCTTTGGAATTCATACCTAGCCTAGGAGTCTTCCTGGTGCTTTTTCAGAGAAACTGGCTGGGAAGCAGAAGGAATCAAAATGGCTTAGCCTCCATTTTACAATTGTGTCAAATTCCTTCAGTTTCAGATGCAAGCTCTGATCCCACACCTACCATTGATTCCCTCTAGCCCTGGGCACATAGTTTAACCCAACTGCAATATGTTCCTTTTGCCATCCCAGTTAGATCAAATACCACTGGTTGACACAGGGCCAATGTCTGATATCTTCTATATTCTCAATAAATGTGTGTTTTCTTTTCCTTTAGTCCAAGAAAGCAACACAAAACTGTTAATTAAGTGAATAATAATTAATGATAATAATAGTAAATATGTGTACATCCCTTAGCAGCAGAAGCATCATGTAGAAAGTGAGGCTCCGAGTAGCCAGGCAGCTGTAGAGATCTGCCACCCATTGTTCTGTGGGTTGATGCCTGCTAGGCCCTGTGCTTTGCTCCAGGTCCAAGAAAAGCATATTCCTACTACAGCTGAAGGAACAGAACAAAATCTCCTTCAGAAAAACCTTGAGGCAAAAGAAAAGGGAAAGAGGTAGGTAAGGAAATGAACCAAATGGCTTAAGGAGCCTGTTTCTTCCCCACACTTCTGGTTTTCTTCCTGGTCCCCAGAACTGTGGGTGAAAGTGCTGAGACCTGTCTTCTGATGAACAATGACATGAAGGACAAGTGGGTGCCCACTTGCAGTACTTAGTCACCTCAAGGAGGAATCCGTCTCTACCAGGCCTCTGTGTCCAGCCCGTTCCTTGCTGTGTTGACACCCTGTGCTCTAACTTTAATTTGTGCCACCCTGTAATGGTGTGTGTGGAATTATTTTATGAAAAGGTAGGTATAAGCAGAGAAACACATGCAGAGAAGTCAGTAAATGCACTCACTCTTGAAGACTGTTTTTAACATGCCTATACACTGCCCAGCGTCAGGACTGGAGTCACTCTCTGAGGCTCTAGGCTGCACCACACTTTCTGGAGGCTGCTATGGCACGCCATGCAGTTTCATTTAAATAAGAAAACCCAGTAAAAGTGCCCAAGTTAAACAAACAAGATCTTCCCTTTGGATTTTAATAGCTTCCCTGTGCTGGGCCTGTATTTTAGCAAGGTGTGGCAATCATTTTTAGGCAAGTTTATTCCTACCTCATTCTCCCAGCTACCTCCTCCCTAAAGACTGGAAAAATAACATACACATGTCCCCTCCAGCTTTCTTTGTAGCAAGCAATTCAGTTCTGGTTGCTGAAGCTTGCCCATTACTGACAGAAACATAAACAGTGCCAGACATTGCTTTCCTTCGCCTTGAACAGAGATGTCATGGTCAGAGTTGTAGCAGCCATCTTTTGGCCTTGAGACAATACACCATCATGTTAAAAATATCAAAGCAGAAAAATGAAAGGGCATTTCTTGTACATGTGCCTCTGAATACACTGTCTACTTGGAAATGCAAGTTCCTACCTGATTCTCAGTCAAACATTCTGTGACTTGAGCCAAAAGTTATCCCAATAGATGCTCTTCTTGAAAACCTGTCTGGCTTTCCAGGACTGTCACATGTAAGACACCACGGCTCAGTTGCTCCACTGTTTGTCTGTGGGCTTTGTTGTCCTAGGGACCCCATACAGACACAGTGTCCTAGGGTTGTGTTCTTGAGATACTCCACTTGACACAGAGAAAAACAATGAATTTAATTTCACTCAGTTTCTTGAGAACTGCAGTTTACTAAGGATCCCCAAATCTATAATGAATCAGGAGCAATAAGAGATTAAAATATGAGAATGCCAGGCATGGTGGTCCCAAAACAAGAGAAGCAGAAGCAGGTGGATTTCTGTGAGTTCTAGGCCTATCTGATCTACAGTGAAATACACAACGAAAACTTGTCTCAAAAAAGAAACAAAATTAAAGCCAAAAAAATGAAGATGGGAAAACAAAAACAAAATTAGGGGCTCGAGAGATGGTGTTGTTTTAGTCTAGGCCTGAATATTTCCAGTTTCCAACTATTCTCATTCTGAAAACCATTTTATTGCCCCTCACATAATGAATCTCGATTAAGGTATATAATATTCTTGTAATATACCTCAGAAGAATTACATCAAAAACTTATAGAAGGGTGTTACTCAACAGTTAAAATAGGAGAAAGAGACAGAGAGACAGAGAGAACACAGAACTCACGTTACCCCGAGGAAACATAGGTCTGATTCCCAGCAACCACTCTCAACATAAAACCTTAGAAAAAAAATACATTCTCATTTTCATCAGCACCATTCCCAAAGCTCCAGTAACTGGAGGATGCCAACCACAAACTAATCTTTTTTAGTTGTTTTATTTTGTTATTATATGTCTATAGGTATTTTACCTGCATGTAGGTCTGTGCACCACTTGCATGCCTGGTACCTGTGGAGGCCAGAAGAGGGTTTCAGATCCCTCAGAACCAGAGCTACAGGCAGTTGTGAGCTACCATGTGGGTGCTGGGAATCAAGTTCAGGTCATCTGGGAGGGCAGCCTGTGACTTTAATGGCTAAGCCATCTCAGCCCTGGAGAACATTTTTCTTCTCTTGCTGACCTACCCAACCCTCAGCACCTCACCTCCCTTTTCTGTATTTGTTCCTTTGATCATTGTGTGCTTTTTCTCACTCCTGCTGTCCTGGCTCTGAATTTTTGGATCCATTTCCCAGCTGACATCCGCCTCTGCCTTGCTCCTATAACTGTTGAGAACATCCTGATTCACCTTCTGGTATTTTGGACCTCAGCTCTCCTATGATTTATGAACACAGTTGCTCTTCCAGTATGATTGTCTCCTAGAACTTCAGACTGCTCCTCCAGCTGAGAGAAGTAAGAAGCCCATGTCCACTCCGAAAATGCAGCCCACTGTCCTGTCGCCATCAACAGCACGAAGGTTTCTGGCCAACATAGTGAAGATAGAGGTTAAAGCATTGAGAGCAGAAGCCACGTGACTTTTCTTGTGGTCATGAACCACCCCTGGTTTTACTTTTGTCACTGTGTTGTGGGGAAAGGAATGAGAGAGAACTGGTGCAGCCCAGGGAAGAATCATCTTGAAATGGAAAATGTCGGGGACATGGAAAAGGTGTTTCTGGGCCTTTTAAGAACCAATTTAGCCCACCATTGGGACAAGAAAACCCGAGTCTATGGCATTTACAATGTGATCATAGTGAATTTGAGAGACAATGCTGCAGTCCGCTGCCCTCCCACCACCGTCACTTAGTAAAGCACCAAGAATGATGCTACAGCCTTTGACAACATCTGTACCCTGGAATTCCACTACTTAAAGGGATCAGGATCCAATTAAAATAGCTTTAGGTTTGGAATTTAATATGTTAGTCTTGTGTGTCATATCAGACTTTGACCAAGCTGAGAACTTATTCCAAAGAGGATGGTTTTCAGACCATAATGTAGAGGGCAGTGTCACCTAATGGACTGTGTTTGTGTTAGTTAGTTAGTTAGTTAGTTAGTTAGTTCCTTTAGTTCAGTTTAGTTATTTAGTCAGTCAGTTAGTTAGAAATGTTTATTGTTTTCATCCGAGCAACAGCTCTTACACTTGTTTACATACAAAATGAGTTGAGAATAAATACTCAACAACCACACTGCCCTACTAAAACATTATTTTGTTCATGGTCACCTGTCATTCTGTGGTGGGATAGGACTTTCTTCTGCCTCCCTCAGAGATTTGATCAATCCGGGCTAATGACTGATGATATTTCCAAGAGCAGTGACTTACAGGTTCCAACACATCATAGAGTTTTTGCCAGGAAGGTGAAATCTGAAATGTATAGAACAGGGATTTTACCCTTAAGAAGACAGAAACAGACCATTTTGTGTCTCTGGATGTTACTGTATGAGACTGTGGAACTCAGAGCCATCACGTGACCTTAAAGGCAAAAAAGGGAAGAACATGACAGGGCAGCTGACAGCCTTGAGTTATGACTGAACTCCTCTGAGCTCGCCCGACACTCAGTCTTCTGGTTTTGTACAATCATCCTCTCTAGCCAGGTCTTTTTGGTTAAAGATTTGAGTTGAAATTATGTGTCTGTTTGGGAGGAGTGGTGCACACACATTAGTGCGGGTGCCCTCAGAGGCCAGAGAAGGGGTTCAGGTCCCCTGAAGTTGGATTTACAGGGGCTTGTGAACCACCATGAGGATCCTGGAAACGAAACTTGGGTCCTGTGGAAGAAGAGTAAGTGCTATTAATCACGGAGCCACCTGTTCAGCCTGCAGTCATGTCTCTGGTCACTGACAAGAACCTGTCCTCAGAGAAGTATAGCTATCCCTTCCCTGAAGGCACAGGCTCTGGAGATTATCTGGTTGACGTGGAGAGCAGTCACCAAGACTCACAGAGAAAACAAAACAAAACAAAAACAAACAGAAAAAAAGGCCTTGCTAAAATGATCCGAGTCAGGTTCCCCAACTGGACTATATCTTATTTGCAATTGGCTGTGCTGTCTCACATGGAATTGGTTGGGGTTTTTGTTTGTTGTCTTGTTTGTCTGTTGTATTGTGTTCTTTTTGCTTTTTTACCACTGGTATCCACTTGCATCTGACTGATTTTCTTATGACTGTCCTTATCATTTGAAATAAGACACTTAGCTTCCATAACTAAATAAGAGGAAATATTTAGCCAGAAGTTAGAAACTAGATTCAGTCTTGCAGTTTACCACCTACAAGTATAAACCACACTAATGCCAGAGATCTCAGCAAAGGAACAAACAGCAGATAGGTGTTGCTAGTATTCCAACAGTACCCAGCAAGGCTGGACATACTTAACAATTACTTCAATTCCATATTTAATGTACAACACCAAGGCTGATTAATTTCCATTATTGATGTTTGGACATGCTCAGGGTCTTCTACGATGTCCTGTTATTAGGGATGCACTTTTGAAAAGTTCTCTTTGCATAGTTGCTCAGACCTCTTTCCCAGTGACATGAATAAGCTGACCGTGGAAAAATCTACCTATCTATAATATGACTAGAGGAAGACAGCATAGAACCACTTCAGAGGAGGCAATGGCTAATCCTATGCTTCGGGGGTAGTCTCCCCTCCAGTAGTGGCAATATTTGCACTTTCCTGGACCTCTAAAGCACATAGTCTTCTGGGAATGCTCCTAAGAACTTCCTGGGTACTGCCCACTGTGGCTTCATCCATTTTGCCAGGGAGCTCTGTGGTGGTATTGTGTTCCCCAAAATATTGTGTACCTTAATAAACTTATCTGGGGTCAGAGAACAGGACAGCCACAATATTAAACATAGAGGTTAGGCAGTGGTAGCATACGCCTTTAATCCTGGCATTCCGGAGGCAGAAATTCATGTGTTCAAGGATACACCCAAGCATGGTGACCCACGCCTTTAATCTCAGAAAGCAAGCCTTTAATCCCAGGGAGTGGTGGCAGAGAGCAGAAAGGTATATAAGGCGTGAGGACCAGAAACTAGAGGCATTTGCCCTGGAGAGGCATTTGCCCTGGAGAGGCATTTGCCCTGGTTAAGCATTCAGGCTTCTAGCAGCAGTTCAGCTGAGAGTCATTTGGATATGAGGACATAGAGGCTTCCAGTCTGAGGAAGCAAGACCAGCTGAGGATCCGGCAAGGTGAGATAGCTGTGGCTTGTTCTGTCTCTCTGATCTTCCAGTGTTCACCCCAATACCTGGCTGAGGTTTGATTTTATTAAGACTCTTTAAGATTCATGTAACAGAGCTCATTCACTAGAAGTGTGTCTGCCATGGGAAGCCTTCCTCGGTGCACACTTCTCCTTTTGGGGAGTTTCCTGATTAGTTCCTTTGAAGATGTGTCCAGTCATTGCAAGATTATTCTTAGTTTCGTTGAAAGCATTCTTAGAGAAGTCTAAATGAAACTGAAACAGAACTTGAGACTCCATTCGGGTGTCTTTTGCAAGGTTGGCACTTGAAAAGTCTACCCTATTCCTTTCTGCTTCCAGTGCATGCTGAGTGAGCGTGAAAGTGTGTTGGGGAAACCAGTCTCCATTCAATTATTTATACACTCATTTCTCATCCTGTAAAATGTGCATGCGTGACTAGTAATTAAGTCTTATTAGGCCAGAATTTCTCCTTTGTAATGTAATATATGGTTTAATTACATAAAACAATCACTTGAAAAAAAAAATGATTGTGCACACTTATTTGAGCTTTGGGTGCCCTCTACTGGAACAAGAAAAAAGTAAGAAATCAATAGCACAGAGGCCTTGGAAGGGTCTGTCCTAACAACGAAAATGTCATCATCTTTAGGACAATAAGAACAATAAGAACTCAGCGTATCTCACTCACAGTAATAAAAAAGATTCTGAAAATCACTTTAAATAGACCTAATAGTGTGCATTGTGTGGGTTCTACATTCACAAAAGTGCTGAAATACTAGCAAGAAGTGCTTCAGCTGGTTGGTTTGTTCAGTCATTTCCAGTCTCTGTATTGAGACTGTTTCCAACCATTGGCTCTGGAACGTGGCTGGGAGCTGGACCAGCTCCCTTCCAAAGGCCTGAGTGACTCCAGCTTTCCCTGGGAAGAAGCATTCCAAACCTCAGCCCCACAGGCCTTTGGTGTTCTTCCCACTTCCTCTCTTCTTTGCTTTAAGTTCATCCCAGGTACCTGCTCCACCTATGACCTCCTGCTCCCTGCAGACTGCCAGGTACCCGCTCTACCACATGATCTACACACTGGCTCTTCCCACACTCAACATGATCAACCAGCACATCCTCTTCTGCAAACCTTCTGTTCAGTCAGGCTTCAAGCCCTTTGCCTCAATTTCCTAACTTGTCTGGACTACATGGTTTATTATCTCAACGACTATTGTCAACACATTCATTTCCACCAAAGCTTTGGTCTTCTCTGTGGTCTTCCTGACAGTCTATTCTACTACAACCTAATGATTCACTCCAATAGACTTCTGAAGTCAGTCATCTGGTATGGCCCACTCTCTAGTGACAGATTCTTGGAGCCTGCTTCAGGCAAATATTGGGGATCCTCGGTAATATGCTTTCACTCTGCTGTTTGTTTCCCTGGTTTCTAAAGATCAGCCTTGCCTCCTTCCCTCGTTATTAAGACTTGATATGCTTCCTAAGTTTCAGGGGGAAATACAGCCTTTATTTTTCCTACGCCAAACTTGTAAATTTGTCATTATTCCTATCCATTTGCTTTTTCCGTAGGAGATAGTCACTTCTTCATTTGCTAGAATCTTCCAGTCTGTCTTAATTTTTGGACCAGGAATTTGTTAAGTGTTGCTCTCCCTCCACAGGTAATCCTTTCCTACACCCAGGTTTAGAAAGATTCCCTGATATCCCGTCTTCCTCTACTCTCAGCCAAGACTCCCCGACAGAAGCCATCCTCACATGCCCTTTGACTCCCTAGGAAGTTCCTTGGAAGAAGCCTGTGTTGCTGCCTTCTGCTTTTCATTAGCCACATAAACCTCTGTGAAACCCAGAGTGGCCTCAAGCTTTGATCACTATCCAAGGTAAAACCGAGGGTCCTTCCCTCAAGTTCTTGCTCAGTCAACTTCTCTGAGGCCTCAGAGCACAAGACTGGCTGCACTGTACCGCACTGCTGCATCTTTCTCATGTAGGTCCTGGGAATCAAACTAAGAACCATAGTCTCTGGCTGGCCCACCATTGTTACGTTTTAAGAATATTTTTCCGCCGGGCGTTGGTGGCGCACGCCTTTAATCCCAGCACTCGGGAGGCAGAGGCAGGCGGATCTCTGTGAGTTCGAGGCCAGCCTGGGCTACCAAGTGAGCTGCAGGAAAGGAGCAAAGCTACACAGAGAAACCCTGTCTCGAAAAACCAAAAAAAAAAAAAAAAAAAGAATATTTTTCCATACTTAAAACCAGCTTTTGGCTTTTAAAAATTGCTTCTTTCATTTTTGAGACTATAATATAGTTGCACCAGTTCTTCTTCCTCTCCCCCCCCCATACTGTCCTTGCTCTTTCAGATTCATGGCCTCTTTTTTTAATTAGTTGTTGTTACATGGTAAACAACTTTTGTATAAAGTAAAAGTGCTACATTGTTTCCAACTCACAGAGCATTTTGACAGACACATTAACACTGAGGTTCTCATTTTCTTTGCTATAGAGATTTCCAAGTCATTATTTTATTTTTTTGAGTATTAAGGAATATCAGTTACGCATTTTAAACTAGACACATCTAATTCTCAATACATTTGAGTCAAGAAATATTTCCGAGAAGAACTTTGTTATATTTTTACTTTATTCTCTCTTCAATTGTTCTGTTTCTTAGTTGCTACTAATTGAGCTGGATTAGTATGAATGAATTATGATGGGTTTCATGGTAGGAACTCTTTTGACTTATGCTACGGCATTTCCAATTCACATTTATGAATATTATACATCACTCTGTGACTTGCTAGATTTGATACTATTTACACAGTTCCTTTCAAAGAATATTTCCATCCTGAGTTGTTCAGACTGCAATTTTTCACCTTTACCAGTTGTAATGTATTTTATTTTGTTTTATTTTAGTATAGGCATGAATCTTTCCAGTTCCTGACTATTCTCATTTTGAAAACGATTTTATCGCCCAATACGTAATAGTTGTTGATTAAAGTATATAATACTCTTGTAATATATCTCAGAAACACTACATCAAAAACTTAAGAGAAGGGTCTGGAGAGATGGGTAAGTAGGTAGAGTGTTTGTAGTGTTAGCAGGAAGCATGTGAGCATGAAGCTCTAAATTTGGATCCTTGGCACTCACATAAAGTCTGAGTGTAGTAGTGTGTACCTGTAACCCCAATACTGGGGCAGGTAGAGACAGATGGATCCTGGGGGCCTTGATGGCCAGCCAGTCTAGGTAAAACTGTGAGATCCAAGCTCAGAGAGAGATCTTTTCTCAAAAAAATAAATAAATAAATAAGGAAGAGTGCAATAGAGGAATGCACTCATTGCTGACTTCTACACTTCACAGATACACACATGGGTGAGCACATTTATATACGCAAGCATGCGCCACTCACAAAAGGAAGGGAAGGGAGGAAGGGGGAGAGGGAGGGAGGGATGAGGAAAGGAGCAAGGGAAGAAACATAAAGGAAACGACTGTCTTTAGAAGGGTAAGCATGTGTTGACAGGATTAAGGGTGTGTTATGTGTCCAGTAGCCCTCCCTGATCACAGAATCTGATTGGCTGAGAAGCATCAGCTGGAGGCATTATACATGTGAAATGCTTCTGTCTTTTTCTAATTTGTCCCCAACCTTTATCTTAAACTATGCTATGGTGGATTGCCTAGCTTTATCTTTTAATAAAATTGGGCCAAAATCTATAGTGTTTGCTTTATTGAGATGCCTGTAGATAAAATGTACAATCAAAAACTTTACTTAAACAACTTTTCTCTTCTTCCCAGTATGGGTTTCATCCACAGTGTAAAGAGCTGAAGTGTGAAGTGAGACTTGGTTAGCTCTTCTAATTACATTCTCCCTCTTCTGCATGCACAGCTCTTTAGGCTTGGAGCCAGCTGAATTAAAACTGTAGAAGGTGGCTACAGGCTTAAGGGAATAACAGATTAAAATGATGCTGTGGGGCTAAGAATTCAGTGTGGTTCTAGGAAATAATGGACACTGAAGTGAATTTGGGACTTTAAAAAGATCCTGAAGTCATAAAATGTGGCTGAAGAAGTGGGCATCTTAAAATCATTAGAAAAATTGGGAGTATATTCTAGACACAGTGGAAAACTATCTGAAATTTTTGGAATACAGGAGATTATTGTTTTAGATCCTTAAAAGATATCTCTAAGCCAGGCAGTGGTGGCGCACACCTTTAATCCCAGCACTCAGGAGGCAGAGCCAGGCAAATCTTTGTGAGTTCGAGTCCAGCCTGGTCTACAAAGTGAGATCCAGGACAGGCTTCAAAGCTACACAGAGAAACCCTGTCTCAAAAAAGAAAAAAGAAAATATATCTCTAACCACAGGGGGAAGAAGAGTTCATGAGACAGAAGTGTAAGAGATAAGAGACAAGCTAGAGAAGGCTGTCAGTGGTCCAAGAAAGACACCAGGACCCGAGCCAGGATAGTGTGACACCATCGACAATTGTGGGCATTCTGAAAGAACTATGATGTAGGTAGACATGTTTGCCTAAGGTACCTATTGTATCCAAATGAACATATTGCGTAGGTGACTGATACGTGAATCTCAAACCCTGGGCTGTGGACACATATGCAAAGCCATGAGGGTAAATATGGTGGCCAGAGCCACAGGAATCAAAACAGTTGCCAAGACAGTAAGTATTAAAAAAAAAAAAAACTTCATAAAGTGTCTCTAAAACTTTGTCAATCTCTGCTCCCACTTCTTTTAAAGATTTTATGACTTCATTTCACAATGGAAGCTTATTGAGAACATGCAATTTTTCTTGTTTTGATATAAAATTATTTTTAGAAGTATGATTTTCACTGCACGTCCTGGTGGACATTGTCCTTCCCTTGTGAGATAAAGTATTTTCAAACCTCCCATATTCATAACGTTTCCACTTACAGTATAGTAGTAGTGTATACACATTTAATGTATGTGATTGAACTATATGCTCCCTTAGAGGAAAGAAAGAGCATTACAATGCTGTGAATGATTCTACATCATCTCTGGGCAATGTTTGTGCCCAAGAACAGAACAAAAGTGTGATGATCTGAAGTTCCACTCACAAAGAAATATACTCTCAATCTACAGGCATTTTTTTTTGGTTTTTTTTGTTTGTTTGTTTCAAAATAATTATGTGCTTGCTTTGTATGCTGCTCTTGGAATCCTGCCTCGTGTTAGATATGCTTCTACTTTCCTTAAACTAGGGTGAGGTGCAGGCCTTTATCCACAAAACATGTTTGTGCTGTAGTCTATTTCCAGGGTGACAAGTCACTGAGTCAGTTTTCCTAGTGGGTAACACTGGACACTCTCCTTCATTTTATACTATTTATGTTGACAGAGTCTGAATGACCATATAGAAAGAAGGAACCAAAATAGTTAGTTTCTAAGTTTGTGGACAGTGTCTAGGGGTTTCATTTTGCCCTGGATGGGGCAAAAAGATGAATGAGAGACAGGGCTCCCAGGAAAGCTAAACATCAGCTCAACAAGGAGCCTGAGTAACTGCAGAAAGAGCTCTTTCTGGCAGAACAAGTTCTAAGACCTTTCCTAAAGCAGCATGCAATGGTGCACTTTGCAGTGAATGCCTTTATTGAAGTGTCTAACAACAGAATTATAACTTAGACGTGAATCTGAATGGACATTGGCGAGAATAAGGGAAGGATGACTATTATACCCTCCCTACCTTGCGTTCAGATCTAGGGCCAGGTGACTTTAGCACCTTGACTCTTCTGGCCTTGCCCTAGAATTCCTAAAACCTCTGTTTTGGTGGCAACACCATGTAATGACAATGCCTCTTTGAAAGTCTAGAACTAGGGTCTCCCTCATGAGGATGGTTAAGCTTTCAGTGTCCTTTTTCTGCAAAGAGTTATTAATTACTATATTAGGTACCTCCAGGGGCAATTCCTTCATCTCATTGGTAGGTCAAAAGCTTTGGATCAATAAAATTTGGATCCCAGAAGAAGGGGGGCCTTATTTTACCATGCAAGCTGACGATATGGGGAATATCTTCTTCAGGATTTTAATGTGAAATTTGGAGACTGTCTATGGAAAGAGCCACCTTGTGAACCCAAAAGTATTGATTTTGTTTAAACAGCAAAGAGCAGAGTTTAAGGAAAGCACTGTGCAATTAAAAGCCATATTCACTCTTCTGCTGCTACACTGATGTCTTATTAAATATGTGTGTTTGTGGCCAAGGAAGTAGGAGGTGGGCTCTCAGCTGTCAAGCAGAGAAGAGAGCGCCTTGTGTGCCCCGGATCCATCGCTAAAGGCCTGCACACTCAGATTCCTGGCCCCCAAGGAGGGAGTCGTTTCATCCTCTTCCCACATGACAATCAAAATCACACCACAGACTTCATTTTTCTCACTTCTCCTACACAAGGGCTCATGGTTGGGCATAAGATAATGAGGACAGGCTCTGTCACCCACAGTGTGGCAAGATAAGACGGAGCATAGTCAGAAGAAATTATTTTAGGGTCCCCCTCCCCCAGAATTTTCACTGGTGACTCAGTTCATCTTCTCTATGGCTAAATAGGTATCAGAAATGGATCCTCAGATGCCCTAGGTTTTCATTTCAACTCTACTTCTGGATTCATTTCTGTACTAAGTATACTATTAAATGTCTCCGTGCTTCTCTCCCTAAAGGGAGAGTTCAAGTGCAACTCACACCACCAAATAGTAAGGGAAATCAAATTATGTGGAATTGCCTGTAAAGTTCACTTATGTTTGCACCACTCTGTAGCATGGCCTGCAGCAGCTTTTATGGTGATTTGTGAATATTCACTCTCAGTAAATTGAAGTATAACAAAACATAAATGCAGTATATTTTTTAATTGTACCCACTTTTAGTAATGATTATAGTTTCAGCCACTAGGACCTTGTCTCAATGTTTCCACTGAGTAAAGAGTTTCTTAGATCAAATATGAAGCCAGCCTATGCCCATACAGCTCACAAAGCCTTTAATTTTTGTTTCCCAAGCATCTCAAAGATGTTAATCGTGTGTTTAATGCAGAAATTGAAAAACGTTTAGTGACAATAGAGAAAATAAAAATTTAAACCTGGGTCTGGGGAGCTAGCTCAGCAGTTAAGAGTGTTTGCTGCTCTTGCAGAGGACTCACACCCAACTCCCAATGCCCATATCAGGTGTCCCACAACTGCCTGTAACTCCAGCTCCAGGGAACCTAATGCCTCTGGCCTCCCCAGGCACCTGAATTCATGTGCACATATCCACGCACAGGCACACATATATAGACATAATTAAAAATTAAAACAATTTTTTAAAGAAAAGGTTGAGTCCCCAAAGATTTAACAGTGGACTAATGGCATGGAACTGTAGAAGAGGAGAAAAAGGGGAGGAGGAGGAGAAGAGGAAGATGAGGAAGGGGGAATTGAAGACAGGAATTTTTGTTTGTTAGTCAATTGATTGGTTTTGATTAACAGTAAAGTGAAAGGTTCAATGCAAAAGATTTTCTTTCTTCTTGAGCCTCAATTTACTTATCTGATGAGTGGGAATAGACCTCAGATCAACTCACTTAATGAAGCATAGATCTCTTAGCACTTTAAAATGTGACTGATGTTCATTCAATAACAACAAAACTGCAAGGTTCACCAGCACAGGCTTCCCATAAAAAAAGTTAAATCATTGATCCCCAAATGATTCACCCTACAAATAAAATAACTTTTCCAATAGAATGTGAAATACTGCATGTTTGTGGTGATGTCTTATGTAAAAAAAAAAAAAAAACCACTTTTTAATACCATTTATATGTAAGAGTAACTCCAGAAAAAAATGTTAATAAAGTGAAAAATTATTATTGAAGATTTAAGGTTTAGATATTATTAAAGTTCCAAAAATGAAACAGCAAATATTTTCAAAGAAATAGATATACCTGGAAAGAATACAGCCATAAATATGGAAGAAATAGGTGACTTAAATTTTATTTAATTATATTCCCCCAAAGTTTGTATATAAACTGAGTGATGATAGATCACACATCAACTATTGCAATTGCTTTCCGAAGCAAGTATTAATCCTGGCTTGTGATTTTATGTGATGATCTTTGTCTGTTGCCATGAGAAGTTCCACTGATGAAGGGTGAAGAGCGCACCTACCTATGGGTGTGAGGACACATATTTAGAATGCAGTTGAGGGTTATACTAGTTTAGTGAAGTGGCAGCTGCACAGCTCTAGGTAGTTGACTGACTTTCCAGTACCAGGCAGGATTTCCGTCCTGTTGAGGGGGTCTTAGGTCCAATCACAGAACTTCTGGCTACCACTAAGGAGTGCATGCCTCCACTGTACCCTTAGGGCTGTCATGCCATGCTCTTCACTGCTGTGGCTCTTAAACATCACGGAAAGAGGAAAGGTGAGTGTCTTAATTAGAGGGGGTAATAAATACAGAAGGAGGGGAGGGAGGAAAATAGTAGTAAAGATGTCTGGAAAAGTCATAAGGAAGTAGACTATTAAGTATTGAACTAAAAATACCTACAATACACTTAAGTCTGTATCTAAGTATCCATATATAGTTTAAATGAAAATTTCCCTTCTGGGCTCCCTTCAAGAGCCAGCAACTTTCTAACACTCCTAACAGCAAGCATGAGAAGTCCTCTTCAGAGCTGTTGGTCAGAGTTGTTCAAGAGAATCTGGAAACATTATAGGATATTGCTGTTGCCCTTGGTTGCCCCCGTGGTGGAATGTAAGTCCCCATTGCAAAAGACACCATGCACTTCAGACACAGGAATCAGAGGCCACTGAGGTGAGACTGATCTGACTGACTGCCTCCCTGAGGACGGGCTCTCTTCTTAGTTACCTCTTCTAACCTGGACTCCAGGTTGCCAGTGTCTGAGGCTTTCCATACTAACTGGTTAATAAGAAGCTTTTCCTCATCTTTTTTCTTAATATCCAGTGCCTCATTTTCCTCTTCGTTCCCATGGAAAGTCTCCCCACTCTTCCTTTCTGTCCTCACCACTGACTCCTGACCTGGCTTCTCTCACCATGGTCTGCACTTTTCCTTGTTACTCTCATGGACACCTGTATCTGGTCCCTCTGGCAGTCTGCCTCCTGTCTCTTTGTGTCCTATCTCACCCGCCCTGCAATTCCTTTTACATATCCTTCAGGCTGGACACCCACTGCCCACATTGAAGACTAAAGAATCCTTATCATTTCCTCTAAGCATTTCTTTAGTGTCTACCTCTTCCATACATTTTTCTAACTGCTACTGAGTTGCTATCTCCTTTGAATCTTTGTCTCCACTAAAATTGCCAGGATCTTTAGGAGTGTGTGTGTGTGTGTGTGTGTGTGTGTGTGTGTGTGAGAGAGAGAGAGAGAGAGAGAGAGAGAGAGAGAGAGAGAGAGAGAGAGAGAGATTCTATCACATCTTTATCAAAAGAAATGACTTGGTCTTCTTTTACCTGAGCTTATTTAGGAGACCCTCAGGCAGGTTTTGCCCATGTACTCTGTTTTCTTTTTTACAGTTCATGATTGTTAGTTGCAATTAGTTGTCAATATATGGGCTTAGAAATCATAAAAAAAAATGTGTTATGGAGATTGTCAATGAATGCTCCAGTGTAAATTGGAATTTATGGAAAAACTGCTTTAAGGATATGGGTCACCCACAGTGATATCTTGTGTTTATAAATTAGCAACTCACATAACATACGTCATGGCTTCTACATCAACATTGATAATGGTTTGCAATTTCCCCAAGAATCCTAGCATAATCCTTGGGTTGCTGTTATATGAAAAAAAAAACTTTTTGAAATTTACAAATCAAGATAAATCTCTAGTTTTTTTAAAAAAAAATTACTAGGCCGAGTGGTGGTGACACACACCTTTAATTACAGCACTTGGGAGAAGGAGGCAGGTGGATCTCTGAGTTCGAGGCTAGCCTGGTCCACAGAGCAAGTTCCAAAAGAGCCAGAAACCCTGTCTCAAAACAAAAACAAAAAA
>CABHPQ010154607.1:19740-36076 GCA_902168405.1 Peromyscus aztecus | reverse complement strand
CTCCTTGTTCATCTATAGTAATAACCCCGCCTCCTTGTTCATCTATAATAATAACCCCGCCTCCTTGCTCAGCTGTATACTATAAACCCACCTCTCTGTTCAACTGTAGGTAATAAACGCTCCGAGCTCCCGGGATGTTGAGGTTTCTCTATCCCAGTGCCACTCCACTGGACCCCTGCCTTTCTGCGTGTATCTGTCATTTCTGCATTTCCTTCACACCCCTAGGCAGGTCAAGTCCCTGGAACTGTGTGTGCATGGATGCAGCAGTGAAAAACGAAAAATAAGTAAAGAAAAAGCTGGTACCAACCCAGGAACTGTTTAAAATACCAAGGAACTTACATTTTACTCAGAAGACAATGGGCACTCACTGTGCAGTTTAAAGCAGTACCATACAGGATCTAGTGTTTTGAAAAGGCTGCTCCAGTTATGGCTCAGAGTATGGACTCAAGGGAAAGGAAGGAGTCAAACAGTTGTCCGCCTCCTCACCTGCCACCAAATTCATGTCCCATCATTCTTCTCTGAAACCAGAGATTCTGCATCTCAGAGTCTTCCAATCTGTTCTCATGAGTCAATTAAAAACACAGTTCAGATCAGGCCATTTTCCTCCTTAAATGATGCTCTGGCATGCTCTTTTTATTATAACAGTGATTCACAAATCCTTGCTCAGTCTGGTCCAAAGAATCCACCCAGTTTTAACAACATCTTTATTTTCTGTGCTACTCCTGGTATTTTTCATTTCCTCCAAGGAAACAGACTCTCATCCTCGCTCCTCCGGAACTCCGAACCCATTATTCTCTATATCTGGAGAGATGGACACCCCTCCCCCCCATCTGTTCGTGCCTTTTAATTCCCATTTAAACCTAACTAGCACCTTCTTCGAGATGTGATCCTTTAGCACCACTTCGAAAAGAGGTTCTCCCTCCCCTGCACGTACACACACACACACACACACACACACACACACACACACACACACTGAGCTCTCCCATTGAGCATGAACCATTCTTGTTACACTGTCAACAGCAGCCTTTCCCACTGGGCTGAACTGCCTCCCACCTTTCTCCCATCCACAGTTCCCCACCATCCAGCAGGACACTAGCTCACATCTCACGTGATCTTTAAACACCGAATGAGTGAATGAAAAACAGGAAGGCTCGGGTTCCACCTGAATATAGCAGAAGGTAGACAGTGACTCCACCGGAACCTTAACTGTCAGAGGGTGAAGGAATTGGGGGAGGGGGAGGAGGAGTCCTCCTGTTTGCGATCCTTGATTGAACGACTCTCAGCATGAGAGTCAGCAGCACGTGGGGCACAGTAGAGCTCTTACTAAATGATTGTGTCAGCCACTGAGGGAGGCTGAGTGCTGGTGTTACCCACGGTGCTGGCCTTGGCTAATGAGGCTGAGGGAAGGGGCTTTCTAGATAGGCCTTCAACAGCTTTCCTCAGCTGTTTGCTTTCAAATACAAGTGTTCAATGAAAGTATCTACATGACAGCCCATCAACACAGAGGAAAACAAAGTATGAGTGTGCGTAAAGGATTGCTGGGTTAAATTCAGTATTCTGTGGATGTATTATTTTAATGCTTTATATTTGAACCAGGGATTTTCATATTTTCTTTTAGAATAAGTTTTTCCAATGGACTTGAGTTTCTGGGGTTGGCCAGCTACAGTTCAGGGAGGGTGGCTCCTGAAAGTTGCAACGGATTTAAAGGAGAAAAGAAAGTCTGTCTTAAAAGCAAAGAACTGCAGATTCCATATAAGCCCTCTCCCATGAGCAGCCATGCTTCTCACTTCAAAATCACAGCACAGGAAAAAATTCTGAGCCAAGATGGTGGTGATATTGAACAACATACAAAACTGTGAGTGGATGACATGCCTCTAAGACACGTTTTAAAAATGGTTCCAGCAGTAAATGTTACGGTATGTGCCCCCGCCCCCGACACACACACACACAAAGATTAACATAAAACATGTGTTCCCTCAAATTAAGGAATTTGACTACATTATGCAACTTACATATTTCAGAAATCTGAGCACTTCGCTCTGTGTGTGAAATGCTCTGGACTCACACGCGTGCTGAGCTCTGGACAGCACAGTGCTGGGGCGAGGGGGCTGTCTTTCTGGCAGACACTGGGACCTGGCTTCTCAGAAGACTGAGAGACAGGCAGGGTGTGGTGTGACTTTGAAAATAAGGGGTAAAGACTGGACATTATAACGAAAATGACCATCTTCCATGTCCACATCAGAAAGGGACTCTCCTTGAGTCTCTCCCAATCAGATTCTCTTTTCTTCTCAAGAGACTAAGGGAGAAGCTCAACCTAAGGTATTTACATAATGCACACAAACATACTCACACATACTTACAGAATACACTCACACACACACATACACACACTCACAGAATATATTCACACACACATTTACACATACACATTCACTCACACACACATATACACCCCCACACGTACGTACACATTCACATCCTCATATACACACACACACACTCACACACACACACACACACACACTAAATAATCAAATAAATAAATGCCCAGTTTCTACAGGCCTTAAAATATGACAGGGTTTCTCTGTGTAGCTTTGTGCCTTTCCTGGAACTCACTTGGTAGCCCAGGCTGGCCTCGAACTCACAGAGATTCACCTGCCTCTGCCTCCCGAGTGCTGGGATTAAAGGCATGCGCCACCACCGCCCAGCAGGCCTTAAAATATCTTATTGCACAGCAGAGACTTCATTGCTCCTACTGCTAGACGCTTAGTGGCTTCTGGTCTTTTTGATGCCCTGGAAAATGCTTTGACACTTGCCTTTCCTTCACGGCTCTTGAGTCACAGTTTCCAAGAAAACGTAGACTGTTCCAATCCTCTCACCAGTGCTGCCTGCTGCCTCTTCAATATTGTATCCACCTGAGGTTCACATTTGACAAAACCGGAGTCTTCCATGGCCCTGCCACACGCTGCTCCCTGTCTCACAGTCCCCATCTCACAAAGCACCTTCTATCTTGCAAGTGTTCAGGCCTCCAGCTTCAGCCTTGATGCCTTCGGCATTCATACTTAAATCCCATCATCTGTTAGCATATTCAGGATGTATGTGTGTGTATGCGTCTGTGTGAGTATGCATAAGTGTGAATGTGTGTGTGTGTGTGTGTGTGTGTGTGTGTGTGTGTCCACATAGGAAACTGTGATTTAATGGTTTTTGTACTTCAGACTCCAACAACACACCTGACATCTAATACACAGCTACTAAGTCAATGGTTCTCAACCTGTGGGTCATGACCCTTTAGGAGTCAAACAACCTCTTCACAGCAGCCACCTAAAGCCATCAGAAAACACAGAAATTTATATTACGATTCATAATGAAAATAATGTTATGATTAGGGTCACCACAATATGAGGAACTGTGTTAAAGGGTTGCAGCATTGGGAAGGTTGGGAATCATTGTGCTAAATGTTTGCCACAGAAGAAAATTGTTCTTTTAAGCCTGAAAGTCTAACCTCCTGGAAAACCAGAATTAGCATCAGTATCCCAGTCTACTGCAAATCCAAACTTTATTTTAAAATAAACATGCTTGCCAGGAAGGAAAACAATGAAGACCCCTGAAAGTCAGGATGGTATTGAGGGCCTGAATTATTCAAATAAGGCCATAATCTAAATGGATGCTTTGAAATGAGCTAATAGCTTGAGTGAATATTCAATCCTAGTTACTACTTTAAGAAATTATTCTGCACTGAGCATTAAGAATCATTTTCCATTTCAACTAACATCCCAGATTTTCTTTGTATGAGAAAAAAAGATTCAAATGACAAGATTTTATTGGCGTTTGTCAGTTCTAATTATAGGTCTTACTTTTAAAAAGAAGTGCATGATCATAATGTCGGCCAAAGGTCATTTTGGTGTGTGTGACGTTTTTGGTATTTAAGCCTCTCCTCTTGTCTGATTCCTCTGCTGTAGTTCAGACGTGAAGGAGGGCAAAGGGAGGAAGGTTTGATTGGCAGGAAACGTGAATGGAGCCAACCTTCTCCAAAGACAAGCCAGTGAAGTCTGGATGATGCTATAAATTGTGATAGAAAGTGAAAATTGGTCCATTGCCTCATACGGTGTGTGCTCTGTGACTTCATGAATGCAAGAAGCTTCAGATGATTGATGGGTGCTGTGTGGATCAAACCCATGTGGGTCTCAGAGTCACGTCTGCCCCTCAGCAAGCACAGTGGAGTCCTTCTGTAGTACTAATGACACAGGGTTGGTGCTACAGTAGTAGCCATAAACGACAGAGCATCCTAAGAGTTCCATGAACTTCTGTGGTTTTTTTAGAGTCTTGTTCTAGTATCTCATGAATATACTTTTCACATCAATATTGTGTGTCCCGACTTTTGAGAGCATGGCTGCTGGAAAGCCAAATTAACCATTGTGAATAGCATGTGAGGAATATTGCTTTGTCTAGAGCAATGAGATTGCATCTATTCTAGTACATTCTCTAAGCAAAGCACTGGAGTGTTCTATAATCACAAATGGCACTTGTAGAAAAAAGTGGCCTGTCTACGGATGGCGGCCGCTGCTCATTCATCTGCCCATCTATGACTGTCTAGTGCCGTTCCACACACAGAGCTGATGTCAGGAAGTGCTCTTGAGACTAAAGATGAAGAACAGTGCCTTTAAGCCACCAGAAATCGATCCCCCCTTTTCTCTTTCACTGAGGCTAATCTAATTTTGCCTTTCCCTAGAATAGGTGATTCTTGGAGGTATGGTCACGCCTCTCTAAGACTCGGATTGAAGGCCTGCTCAAGTTTCACCAAAGTCAAGAGAATGCTTGCATTTTCAGCATACCAGCACCCACAAATTGCCACCCACTGTCCACCCCACAAACTGCTTCTCAAATATTGCCCTGGTGCTCCATGTCCTTTGTTTTTATTTATTTTTTTTTTTTGCGGCATTTCTTCTTGAAGTCAAAAAGCATCTTTGTTCTTGTTTTTATTGGATTCAAAATTCAAATGTCTGGAATGAAGAAGCATATTGTTGAAAAAGTAAACTGTCTACACTTTGTCCCTGAATAACCGAGGGGTTAAATGGAACAGTGGAGCATGGCATTTTACAGTTTGTTTCTTATAATGAAAGCTTAAGTTTCATCTGGGATTTGGAAATCTTGGGAAATTTTAAGACATGTAATTTCTTCTAAGCATTTTTTTTTCTGGTCACAATATGCAGATTTGAAGTTTTCCACCCAGCATCCTCAGGGGCCTCTTTAATAATCAGATCACAGTTCTCCGTTGCTCAAAGCCTTCCGTGCTTTCCCACTGACTCTCAACAAAGTCTGGACCTCTCACTGCGCCTTTAACTCTTGCCTATCCCGTGCTTGTCTAACTCCTGGTCTCATCTCATCCTCCAGCTCCCACATCCAGCCAGACATCCATGCTCATCCCCAACCCTATTACAGCTTCCCCAGCCCAGCCGCTGCCTCCTGAGTCTCCACTCTCAGCCTTTCACACCATCACCTGACTGAGGGCTCACGCTCGGGTTTGGGGGCGGGGGCGGGAAGCACACCTCACATACTTAGTTTCCACAGGTTCCTGGCTGGTTGTGTAGCATCTAGCTTTTCCCCTCTGTGATCGTCTCTCTCTTCCTCACTGACTCAGTGTTCTCTAAGGATGGGGCTAGCACCTACCTGGGCAGTGATGTATCCTCGGTTCAAACACAGCACAGAAAACACAACACTGTGCCACTGAATGGCACAAGATATCGTTGATAGCAACGGCAGAGATTGTCAGGGTTTGGATGCAACATCCTCATTTTACAATCTGACGTTAGATAGTGAACAAACACAAAGTTTTGTACTGACCTTGACATAAGGCTGAAAGTCAGAATTGCCTGGACAAGGCTGTGAAGAAAGCAAGCCAAAATAAAATGTTTCTCTTTTTTAAAAAGTGTTCCCTTTTATGCGTGCTGAGAAGGCAGAGTTCAGCTTTGCTTTTTTTGTCTTTTTTTAAAAGTTATTTCAATATGTGGAGAAAAAAGGAGGAGGCAGGAAGTAGGACACTTCAGAGTGCACAGTGGAGCTGATTTGCCTTTAACCAGAGGCTGAGGTCTGATGGGAAGAGAGACACTGGTCTATCAGTTGGATATGACTTTTCATGGCTCCACAGGAAGGGATGAATCTACCCACTGAATTATGAACTCTCAGGGACCAGAAAGGGTGGGACCTTTGATCTTTATACCTATGTGCTTACACAGTAAGCACACTAGAAATGTTTAGGGAACATTTTAAATATATTTTTTACTATGAAATGTATAAATATTTTATGTAAGTAAACTACACATACTTTTACATAAACTAACAGTTTTATTGAGATATAATTCACACACTAGCAAATTCATCCGTTCAAGGCGTAGGAACCACAGGTTTTATGCTGTTTTCTTTTGTTCACATTAACAGAGCAGGGCAAATATCAGTACCGAACATTTCAGAACACTTCATCTTCTCGTTTATGAACGTCATCTAGCTCAATATTTATTAGGTTTTCTTCCATTACTTTCAACAGTGTTTACTGGTTTTTAGGTATAAGTTGCATACTCCTTTTGTTAAATTACTCCAAGGGTTTCTCTTTATCATTATGGAAAGGAGACTTTAATTGTATCCTTCCGACTCCTGTAGCGGACAGGTAGGATGATGTTGACAATGTCTTATAAAGTGTTGTATGGTTGTTTAATATCCAAAAACATACACCTTCATTTAAAAAACTTCAAGTCAAATCACCTGAAAGGAAATACATTGGTTAACATGTATTTCCTTATGCTCTCCATAAAAAGCCTGGTCTTTTATATTTTTTGTATTGGTCTTTATTTCTTAATAGAATTTTCAAATTTATTCTTTGGGAATTTCATACATGTATAAAATGTATTTTGATCATTTCCCTCCATTGCCCAACTCCAGCTTCCCTAGACCTCTCCACATGGCCCCTTCCAATTTCAGACCCTCTTCTTCTGTTTTTTAACAATCCACTGAGTCCAACTAATGCAACTCACATACACATGGGTCTGGAGACAGCCCCTGGGGCATTGTCAACTTACAGTTGGCCGAAGCCCTAAACTAAAAATGATTCTGTAGTAGCCATGGGCTTCTAATAACTCCTCAGATATAATAGAAGTTACTGGGCCTTGTGAGTCCCTCTCATATCCATGATGGAATTTTAGCTGACTTGATCTTGTCTGTCTTATGCAGGTAACCATAGCTACTGTGATTTCTCGAGTGCAACAGCCCTGTCCTATCCAGAAGAGCACTTCACAGCCTCTCTTCTAATCTTCTTTCTCTTAGATTCTTTCTACTGCTCCCTACGATGTTTCCTGGGACTCGTGTGTGTTGGAGGGTGGTATAGATGTCACTTGTTTTCAGCAATTTGATCAGTGACTACAAGTCTTTGCATTAACCACTGGCCATTACAAAAAGAAGTTTATCTGAACAAGGTTAAGAACAGTTCAAATCTATGGGTATTTAAAATGCTGTCGGGCAGCATGATCATTTAGCAAAACAACAATAGGTTCTTGCTCTCCCCCTTCCCACAACCACCCTACTCTGCCAGGGCCTATGATCTCCCTAGTCATGTTCATTTGACCAAGTTTAGAGTACCAGGCGTGAAGCTCTTCCGTGTAACAGGCCTCATATCCAATCAGAACGTGTTCGGTGACCCTCATAACTGTCATGCTGCTGTGGTACCAGTAGGGACATCTTGGTAGGTTGGTATTGTAGCATGCATTGTTCAGTGTTGGGTAAGACCATTGATATCTTTTCTCACACAGCACCTTCCAGCACTATGAAAGCTAGGCAGCAGCAGGGAAGTTTCTAGATCAGTTCCAAATTGATTTCTACATGTCCTGCAGCCAAAGTGTGTGGTGTTTTCAGCAATAAGCTTTACTGTGTAGTTGTGGTAGGCACTAAAGAGCAGTGGCAATAACCTGTGCTGTTTGCAGTGCTTTGGTGCCTCCATGATGAAAAAGCTTGTGGGAAGGTATCGCATGCCTGGAACTTTTTGTATGTTTTTATTTAATGACCCATCTTGTCATTCACCCATGTTGGATACCTCTGTTCAAGCTCCTTTGTAAAATTATATTGGCTACAAAGTTTCTGTAAGACTTTGTCATACGATAAAAATTGTAATGTCCTCTTGATGGATGGCTCTCTGAGGTGACCTTTACCTTTTCTCACTAATTTTGGTTCAAGTTCTACTTTGTCAGATATTAGTACAGCAACATTGACTTGTTTCCTAGGTCTCTTTGCTTGAAGTACTTTTTCTGTCCTTTTACTCTAAGGGAGTATCTGTCTTTTGTGGTGAGGTGTGCTTCTTGGGGGCAAGAAATACATAGTTCCTACTTTTTATCCAATCTGCTTCCTAGTTTGTGCCTTTTGATTGGTGAGTTGACACCACTGTTATTTAGAGTTGTTATTAAAATGTATGTACTGATTCCTGCCGTTTCGTGGTGGTTGTGTTTCTCCCCTTTCTCTCTTGCTGAACTTTTATTATAATGTGGCTTATTCTTTCTTGCGGTCTTGTAGAGGGATATGTTTTTCTTTTCAGTCTGAAGGATTCCTTTAAATATCATCTGTAGAGCTGACTTAATGGTCACAAATTCTTATAGTCTATATTTAATCATAGAAAGTTTTTATTTTTTCAATTACGATAGAATAACTTCGTTGAGTTTAAGAGTATGGTTTGGAAGTTGCTATTATTTAGAACTTTAAATACATCATTCTAAGCCCTCTGGCTTTTAAAAAGTTTCTCTTGAATAATCTTCTGTTATTCTTAGGGGTCTGCCTTTATATGTGACTTGGTATCTTACTCTTGCCATTTTCAATATACTATCTTTGTTCTATGTACTCAGTGTTTTAATTATAATATGATGGGGGAAGCTTTATTTCTGGTATGTCTCTTTGGTGTCTGAAATGCTTCTTGTATCTAGATTGGCATCTCTTTCCCTAATTCTGAGGACTGTTCTATTATGATTCTTTGAGAAAGTTTTCTATGCCTTTAAAACAAGCTTCTTCTCCTTTTTCTATATCTATAACCTATAGATTTGGTCTTTTCAGGGTGTTGCACATTCAGGGTGTTGGGATTTTCTTATTAACTTACCTTTGTCTTTGTTGGGTTTTCCAGTTCCTCCAACCTGTCTTCAAGTTCATGTGCTCTGTACTCTCTTTGGTCCATTTAATAGCTGAGACATTCCACAAGGGTTTTGCTGATTTGGGAGTTGGTTTTATTTTACTTGTTATGTTTTCTATTTCTAGCATTTCAGATGTAGCTGAAGTTTTCCTGTGTCTACCAGCTCCCACAGCCGCTCAGACCCAACCAAGTAAACACACAGAGACTTATACTACTTATAAATGGTATGGCCGTGGCAGGCTTCTTGCTATCTAGTTCTTATATCATAAATTAACCCATTATAATTAATCTATAAGTTGCCACGTGGCTTGTGGCTTACCAGTACTTTTACATCTTGCTTCCTCTGTGTCTGGCTGGAAACTCCTGACTCCACCTTCCTGTCCCCAGAATTCTCCTCTCTGCTTATCCTGCCTATACTATACTTCCTGCCTGGCTACTGGCCAATCAGCATTTTATTTATCAACCAAATCAGAGCAACACATTCACAGCATACAGAGTGATATCCACAGCACTTCCCCTTTTCTTTTCTTTTTTTTTCCAAGAGGAAGGTTTTAACTTTAACATAGTAAAATTACATATAACAAAACAATTATCAAGCAAGAATTGCAGTTACAATATCTAGTCTATTTGTATTTGGCAAAATTAAAGAAGATATCCTATCTATCTTATATTTGTGAGTCTAAGGTTTCCTATCAAACTTACCTTTTATCATAACTAAGGAAATTATAACTATCTAGTCTTCAACTACATCAAAGACCTCAGAAGGATATAATATTACCTGAGAAATGGAAGAAGGACACAAGCAACTTGCAGGAGTCTTGTGAGAATAGACAGAGACAGCTGGCAGCCTGGACAGTCATCCAAAGTTCCTTTGTAAAGGTAGGGCATCTGTCTTCAGCTCATAGGCCTAGAGTCTCTCAGTCACTTTTCTCTGTGTCTTGTAGAATGTCTGGCAGTTTCCTCTGCAAAGCAGGAACCTGAAGGACCATTTTGTCAAGCAAAGTTTAGTGGTCACCTTCCTATGGGTCCTGCATGTCCAGTCAATCAAGCAGTCCAGGCAAGAACAATTTCTTGCCCAAATGGCTATTTTTGGCAAGAAGAAGATAAACTCCATATAGCGTGTCTTTGATGCCCATCTTCCTCTCTGAAGTAAATTGATGCTGTTAGGAGCAGACTTGTCTCACTGTCCAGAAAGTCTAAATTTTTAAAACATTTTAAATGCCATATTCTTTAGGTCTTTGAAGTGTTTGAAGATTGCCTATCTAACCGAATTATATCTATGTATACCCAGAAAACTTACCATGACTATAAGTTTGACTATCATAGAACACTAATTATTAATCTGTATTTTTAATTATCTATTACAGTCTAAATTAGTTACATAAACATAACACCTCAAATGAGAGTAGAAATATAGTATAACAAAATTAAGTTTAAACTTGTATCAATAAACTAAAATCCATAGCAATGTAAAACATTTCTAAACAAGTTGTTGCTCTTTAAAAGTAGGTTCATTAATCTACCCTTTTATCCTATCATAAAAATATTGGTTTTTCTCTGCCCCACACCATTCAGATCAGTTTTTCCCAGTATTTCTATCTCTTTGTTGAATCTTTCACACTATCCATTACTTAATTTATTTGTGTCAACTTTTGTTTCTGTCTTTGAATATGCATATATTTTGAGTTCTGTGTCTGGGATTTTACCTAACTCGCTACATTCCTTACAGTTACTATTGCTCTGATAAAACACCATGGCCAAAAAACAGCTTAGAAAAAAAATGGATTCATTTCTTCTTATAGCTTAAAGTCCATCATCCAGGGAAATCAGGGTAGGAACTCAAGTCAGGTACCTAAAGGCAGGAACTAATGCAGAGGCTATGAAAGAGTGTTGCTTACTAGCTCCCTGATATGGTTTGTTCAGCCTGCTCTCTTATAGCAACCAAAACTACCTGCCAAAGGGTGACACCACCCACAGTGTGCTGAGCCCTCCCACATCAACCACTAAGTAGGAAAATGTCCCACAGGCTTGTCTACAGGACAATCTTAGGGTGGCATTTTCTCAATTGAGGTTCCTTCTCAGATTACTCTAGTTTATGTCAAATTAAAAAAAAAGCCTAACCAGGACACAATAGTGTCTTACAAGACACTATTGCGGTATGGTTAATAATTTGCAGGGGTGGGGGAATGGGATGTCTCGATTTTCCACGTTCCTTGGTGTCACTGGACTGGAATTTACACATCTGTCATTGTTATGTTGCTTGTTTTATTTTTTTTACCAGCTATAGTCTATCAGCTGAAGCATTTGAAACTTTGAAGTGAGACTTGGATATGGTAGAGTGTGTGGCCCAGAAAGTAATTCCTCAGTCCCACATCTTAGGGTTCCTGATGTGAGCTTTGTATTACTCCCTAAGTTAAATATTAACTAGGAGAACAACCGTAGATAATTTGATATTACCACTGAGAAATTTCGTACTAGTCAACTAATAATAGTGGTCCCACTAACTTCAATAACCATCAGAGGATAAACAATCAAGGCTAGTGTAGAGTCCACTCAGATTTTGGTCAATAAGGTTAGGAGTGGGAGGGGAGTAGGGTGTTAAAAATAAGGATCAAGTATTAGATCAGCTTTGAAAAGAAAAACTGAGGTGGGTAAAGTAGATGGAAAAGGAAAATTGAGATAGTTAGGGTTCACATAGTTTAGAAATTGTGCAAGGTGATGGGTATGGGCCCAATTTCATTCTTTTACAGGTGGACATCCAGTCTTCCCAGAACCATTTGCTGAATATGCTTTCTTTTCTCCTGCTTGTGTTTTCGACACCTTTGTCAAATGTGAAATGACTGAAGTTACATATTCTCATGTTTGGGTCTTCAGTGTGATTCCATTGGCCTGCATGTCTGGTTTGTGCCAATACCATACTATTTTTATCACTATGGTTCTGTAATATATCTTGAGCTCTAGAATGGAGACTCTGCAACCACCACTCTACTAAGCCAGCAGACACCCTAGCTGCCTTCTAAGTATCTGTTCTTATACACACAGAGAAGCATAGTTCTTCACCCCTCATCAAGAAGACCCCCCTTTGCAACAGATGGAGACCATTGCAGCAAACAACAACCAATCAGATTGTAGAGTTATGGAGCCCAGTCCCAACTAATACATCTACAACACAACTCCTGTACCAAGGCTTAGGGATTACTGCAATAGAAAGGGTAGAAAGATTATAAGAGTCAGAGAAACAGGAAGTTTGCTGCAAGATTGTGTCTCTTAGAAGTGTCAGAGAAGCTACACCCATGAAGCCTCACCAACTTGACCCCCTAAAGAAGACCTCGACAAGGGCAGCCCCGATCGATATGCTAACATTGAAGTGAGAAAGCTGACAGCTCTTCAACCCTGAATGAAGAACCACAGGCAGCTAAGGAATACTGAGAGCTAGAGAAACAGTCTTCCCCAGGAAGAACACACCGATTAATTATCCCATACCAAATGGTCACCCCTGAATACAATATAGGCACAAGAAATAGTATACAGACTGAGCAGGGTGTTTAGTATTCATATATTTAGGAATATATACATATATTATACACATATATATGTGTATGCATATATACATGTAACAACAATTAAAGAGAAATGGCGATGAATCTAAGAGAGAGCAAGTAGGGGGTATATGGGAAGGGTTGGAAGAAGAAAAAGAAAGGGAGAAATTATATAATTATGTTCCAACTTCAAAAAAATTATATTAAATATTTAAAATATATTATATAAAAAAGAAATTATCATATCTATGGTAGGTTACAATTGAGAAAAAAGAGCAGAAAGGATGAGAGAAAGGAGACATAAGAATAATAGAAAGAGTATATGTGATGTGCGAGAAAAGTGTGGTAAAGGATGCTTTATAGGTAACTTGGTGGAGAAACCAAGTATTAAACAGTATTAAAGTTGACCTGAGCAACATACAAACAAAAGAAAAACCACCCCGAGGCGTAAATGTAAGAGTGGAGATTAAATGATAGAGAATAAGAAATAAAAGGTTACTTACAGCACAGCTATGCTGAGTTGAAAGGTGGGATTCTCAGACCCACCCCCCCACCCCCTGACTCCAGCAGGCTCCACATGCTGCTGTGTGTATGAGCCACTGGTTTCTGCAACCTCCTCCCTCTGTGTTCTTGGAGTTCTGGAGGGTGGGAGGGACGAGACTCTAAGTCCTTTCCTGGTAGTTTCCTTGGACCCAGGTCCTCCTCCGTGCTCTGTTCTGATCCATTGGGTCCAGTGTGTGCCAGGAATTGTACTTCCCCTTGCCTAAGTGGTCCTTCTTATTGTCACTCAAGATCCCATTTTTCCAATAGGATTCCGAAGATGAACTGTGACCATGAATTACTGCTTCAAACGTGGATTTGCCCCACTTGGGAGAAACAACTCACCAACAACATCTTCTCTGCCTTCTAGATTCTACCCCATTTGTTAGCCACAAGGCCCGGGCCCAGGTACTTCATCTGTAAGATGTGAGGACTGCATTGGTATATAGCTTCTAATAGTAGACTCTGTTTATTACTTTATTATGTTTAAGTAACAACAAAATATTAATGACAAAAGGGAATTTCTTCCCCAAATGGGGAATGCACATTCTAAGAAGGTGTTGTGCATGAAGGATTCTGTCTCCTTGGGCTCAATGCTAATGCTTCCTCATTACACAGGATGCCTATCGACAAAGATCTAGAAATACAGTTTTATCATTGTTGAATTTTTCCTATTTGAAATATTTCTGTTTGTTTGCACTGATTTCTGCAGTGCTGGTGGTGGAACACAGAGGTTGGTATGAACTGGCTAAGCATTCTATCATTGAGCTACATCTCTAGCCCCAAGACCTTCTTTCTTATTTTTTTCCCTCTAGTTCCCATAAACTCCATGTATTTATTTTGAACACAAATGTTAGACTTTGCCCGATCACTTGTGATACTGATAGCATTTAAAATACCTTTGGTGTAGAACTTGCCCCTGAACTATTTTTCTCTTCAGAACATCTTTTGGGAAAGTCAAGGGAGAACATTGCAAGTAGCTCAGTGTTGCTTTTGGTGCCTAAAGTTTCCCTAGTCCTTGGCATCCCTTACTTATAAACTGAAAAGTCTGTATAAGGAACCAAGGTAATACTGAATATGAACAAGAAATGTTTGACTTCAAACTTCTAATAAATCAACTGATTTAGGGAACGTGGATTTACATGAATTTTTTAAAACTGTGAAGGGCATAATAAATACAGTGGTTTATTGTCCATTACGGATAGAGACACTGAACAGCTGAAATGAGAAGTGTTGAAAACAAATAGCCAAGAGGGGGACAGAACAGATGTTTGCATCGTGGGGGTGGAGAGGAGATGTAGAAAATCAGAAATCAGTTTCATCAGAGGATGCCAGTACAGACAAAGGGGAATTCTCTTTTGGCATCAGTACTTAAGCAGTCATCACTCTGCCTTCCCTAAAGGATATTCTGAATAGGAAAACATCCAGCTATGTCATTAGATATCAAAGTTATTTAAATGCTAAAAATAAGGGAAAAATCGCATGAATGTGATAGATAGAATAGAAATATAACCACATATATGCATGCATATCTGTACATGGGAACACATCTATGCATGTATGTAGCACCCAAACCAGACACATTAATTCATTATTTATGAAAATAATATTTGGGGGCTATACCCACTATTCCCAACCAATATAGCAGTAAAGAAACCCAGGTGCTACATTCTGGTGAGTTCTCGGTGAAACTGCTTGTTACTGGTCTGTACCTAGAACACGCAGCCAGGATTTGCCTGAATCTTCTGATTGCCATTGGGAATATTATCTGTACCAGTCAGGACAAGGGAAGCACAATCCCCTGAGAATTATGGATGGAGGGACTTCTTGTAAAAAAAAAAAAAAAAGACTATCATCAGAAGGAATGAACGTGTAGAGATGCTGTTGGAATTGTTAAATGATTAATCTGAGAAACCAGGATGGCCAGCCACAGAAAGAAGGGATTGGAGGGAGATGAGAAGTTATTGCCTTTGCAGTTACTGTCTGTGCAGGTCTTCAGTCAGCTTCTGGGTAAGTCCTGGGGCAGCTAGGAATCTTCGGTTGAGGCAAAGAGTTGGACACGGAACAGAGAACTGAACAACTGGGGTTAACTGGGTATCTCTGCATCTTTCCATCACCGTAGTAGACCTTCAGAGAGAATAGCTACTCCATCTGCCTCCCAATCTCTTCTACAGGGGTGGAAGTACCGTGGATTAGCCAGCTGGACCCAGCAGGAAACAGCATATCTGCCAGCAAGACAACCATATATTGTGCAGACTAAGGCTAGGGAAGGCCTTGTCATTGCTGATTCCTGATGTCTACTTTGGGTAAGCCCTGAGTGCAGGGAGACCCTGATGCTGCAGTTGCTCACTGCAACAAAGGAGATGGACTTCATTCTATGACTATGTTGTTGTAAGAGACTCAGTCTTAGCGGAGTAGAGCAAGCAAGACTCTGTGAGCTTGGCGAAGCAAATGACCCTCTTGTGAGCTACCAAGTAGGAGTCATACACAGTTCCTGGAGCAGTCTCTAAATGCAGAATATGACAAGGAAGAAAATTTAACCAAGGGCAACACAAATTCTCATTTCCCGTCCAATTCCACATTTTGTGGCAAGATAATTGTGGGAGAGGCTGCCCTGGCACTGTAGGAGGGGTAACAGTATCCATGGCCTCTTCCCATGAAGTGCTAAATGCTGTGGTCATACAACTTTCCCCCAAGGCAACCAAATATGCCTCCAGGCATGGCCACTTTGAAAAAAAAAGTGCTCTGGCTGGGAGTCACTATTCTGCTATAAGAGCTACACTGTGTAGCCAAAGGGGAATTAAAAAAAAAAAAACTTGGGCACAGCTGATTTACACTCTAGAAGGTGTTTTCTAAGTGCACGGGCCCCAAATGCAAAGCTCACATTATAGTCCCAGGTCCAGTGACTTTTCCACTTTGCACACCAACTGATAGCCATGAACGTGCTCATGTGAATGTGATGTAGTACAATTTGTTGAGAAAGAAAAATATATTTTATTTTTGTAAATACATGTACAAGTATTTGATGGAACTGTTTTAAAGAATTTCTTATTTGTGTGTGTGTGTGTGTGTGTGTGTGTGTGTGTGTGTGTGTGTGTGT
>CABHPQ010154607.1:0-19730 GCA_902168405.1 Peromyscus aztecus | reverse complement strand
GTGTGTGTGTGTGTGTGTGTGTGTGTGTGTGTGTGTGTGTGTGTGTGAATGATGTTGGGGGCATATGCCACAGAGCAGGTGTAGGGGTCGGAGGACAAGTTTGTGGAATTGGTTCTCTCCATCCACTTTTTAGATCCTGGAGATCTAACAAACTCATGTTTCTAGACTCCTTCAGCAAGTGCTTTTGCCCATCGAACCATATCACCAGCCCT
Source organism: Peromyscus aztecus (assembly GCA_902168405.1). Lineage (NCBI taxonomy): Eukaryota > Metazoa > Chordata > Mammalia > Rodentia > Cricetidae > Peromyscus > Peromyscus aztecus. Next base: position 19,518 of record CABHPQ010154607.1, on the reverse strand, counting down.
GACATCACTGTTAAATAGAATGGTATGGGTTAAGTCATGCTCTTAGTTTGCCAGAGAATCCATAGAAAAGCAGACCATGGGAGCTTCTGTATAAAAAGCTAAGTGTATGGAAGGGCTTTCTGAACTATTTGCCGAAGGATCCAGGATCTGTTCTCATCATGGTATTTTGGCATATGCTGCTTTGCTGTATGTTATCAGCAGCTGGTATTGCAGGTAATACCAAAAATGCAAAACCAATGATGCATAGAATTATTTGGAGAAAGATGCCTTAAATAGAGTGCTCACACAAACAACCACCTGGTAACAAACATCTATGTAAACAAAGTTGACCAGAATGGTAATAAATGAGTGAATGAAGTCATTCTTGCCTCCCATCTTTATAGAAAAACTACTAAACATCAAAGATTACTATTGCATGTTGGAGACAAAATAAAGGGGAAAATTTTAATGGCTAGGATTACAGGTGTGACAGGCCTAGCGTCTCAGGGAGAGACGGAAAGGAGAGCATGAATAAGTAGGGGTGGCGAATGTTGTGCTAAGCACGGGGTACCAGGAGAGATGGTACCTGACGAGCCATGGCACCTGTGGCGCCTCTCATCCATCAGGGGGAAGGATTTCTTTGCATCAGTCCGGTGAAAAAGCTGGAGATGCATTCTCCAAACAGAAAAGACAGAACTGTGGTTCCAGTCAGACCAAAGGAGGGACAGGAGCCTCCAGTGGCCACAAACGAGGCTAGGTGGGCAGCAGAGGCCAGGGGGTGGTGATGGAGATGACATTCTAAAGGTGACAGGACCCACTCTGGATTTCAAGGAGACTTGTGACATGATCGGATTTTGCAGGTCTGGAAGAGTTAGTGTTTGCACAAAGCATGGAGCAGACCTGAACAGGTCCTGGTGCCGAGGAGGCACTAGTTATGGAGCCCCGAGCAGTAGAGAAGGTACTCCTCAAGGTGGGGGTGGAGCAGCGGAGAGAAAAAAGTGGGAGCAATAGAGAAGAGCAGTGGACATGTTTTCAGAAAATTCCTCTAGAAAAAGGACCAGTTGGGGGAATTGCTCAGCTGGTGGAGCTCAGCAGGACCCTGTACCCACACAAAGAATAAAAGAATTCAGATATGGACCAGGCCCTGACTTTCAGAGCCTGCCTCTTTCCAAAAGGTAAGAAAGGCAGAAAGAATGCATCGAGATGGACTTTACACCTCCAGAACACGTTCCCGAATGGCTGATATAGTTACCTTTATTATATAGAATATAAAAGTACTACTCACACACACAAAAAGATGCTGTTTGGAACACATGTTCATTAAGAAGGAGTTGCTGCACTTTGTGAAGCCGATCTGTCCGCTGTCATAAATATCACTCCCAGTATCTCAGCCAGGAGACCCGTGATGGAGACAGTCATGTAGCTACATTTCCTTCTGCTTCCCAGTTCTAGTCTGTAGACATCACTTGGTACCACAAACAATACATGATCAGTTTTACACATTGGACTGAGTCAAAACTGCTGGGTTCAATTACGTTTCAGGCGGCAGAGCAATAAGCCCTAAACCCAGAGGATAGAGGGATGTTTGAGCAAGGAACTTAAAGGCAATGTTTCAGTACATGTTTATTGTGGCTGTCAGGGTGCTCCGATACTGTAATAAAAACGTGGCCCACGTGTGTGTGGCACCACTGGCATGGCACCCATTTGTAATTTTTAAACACTGTTCCCTCCCTTACTCCAGACTCAGAAAATGGGCTAATTTTTAAATGATGGGAGGCAGAAATAGAAGAGGCCTTGCTTCTGTAAATATAGCCCTGAAAAAGTCAAGAATTTGAAATTGCTTACTCAGAGACCTCCAGAACTGTACTTAGCCGTGGCTCAAATCGTTTAGGGTGGAGTACACTTGAGTTCAAGGCTGACCTGGCAGACCTGCCATGGTTGTTTCTATTTTTGAATTATCTAGGCCGACCTAAAGTTTAAATACATTTTTAAAGCTTAATTAAACAAGCCACTTAAATCCTGCAAGCATTTAATACTTAGTTAGAAATTGAAAAACAGAAACCATGAAATCCCAAGGTAAAACGAAAAACCAGGCAACATCTGCTAGTCCCCTGTCTCTGTCACATGGGACAGATGTGTTTATGAAGACTCAAATCTTTAAATAACCAAATGCCTCTGAAATGGCTTTTTCAAAGCAAAACTTTTGCATGGTATTGCTGATTGGTGGACAGGCCTTGAGAAGCTTCTCTATGAAGCTGAGGCCAGGAGACAGTGAAGGGCACTGGGATGGGGTAGCACCGAGGACAGATGTTAGATTACCACCTCCTGGGCCTTGGGAACCAGGAAGGTAGGAGAGCCGCTATCCTCTTGTGGGAGCTGCACCAAGAATCAGAGTGCTTGCTATTTGGGGATGAGTTTTATAGGGATCCGTTTACGGAGATTTTTGTTGTTTTTCCTGACATTTAGCAGAGCCGTTTTATAGTGAGGAGAAAGGAAAGTGATTAATAAGTTATGGGGAAAGTGTAACACAATGCCTTACATGCTCTCTCAAATATTGCTGAGTGAATTAATAAATGAAAGTTCTACCCCACCCCACCCCTAAAAAAAATTAATAAGCAGAAGCAGAAAACTGTAGGGTTGTTTAACTCACATCTACCCAACTACACAGATTGGTAAGCTGAGGCCCAGGGAGGTTAAATAAGTTGTCCAAGGTCATGTGCCTCCTAGTGTGAGAACTAGAGACGCTACAGGAGTGACAGGACATTGTTCATTTACTTCTTCACACACTGGAGAGTCTGATGACCTGTTCTTGGGTCATGTGACTACAGGAACACGTTCTGTCAGGGGGATTTGTAGTGTGAACACTGTACAGCACACTTACACACACCTGGGTGGACCTGGCGACTCAGTGTTTAGGCGCTGCGACACAGCCTCCTGCTCCTGGTGCCACGGAAGACGAAATGGCGGAAGAGTCCACAAGCACCGAAGCAAACGATGCAGGACGAGACGCAGTGAGTCTGAGATGCGTGAGGCTGCAGCCGACCACAGCCAGCACACTCTTTAGCAGCAAGCTGTCTTCCCATGTAGAAGAACACACTCGAATGGGTATTTTTAGAGTCGGTTATAGCAAAGGAGCAGTAGCACAGTCATTTGTGGTCGTCACCAACCACGATATACTTACTGCATGTAATTGTATGTGCTGCACGTGTGTGTGACTGGCTGCAGCCCAGTGGGCTTGCCGCTTGTAACATCATCACAGACAAGCGTGAGCCGTATGTTGTGCCAGGACATTGTAACTGCCAGGATGTCGTTAGAAATAGAAACTTTTCAACTCCGTTGCAATCTTAGATAATCACCTTCACGTACGCGGCAGGCCTTTGATTGAAATGTCATTATGCACTCTTCCTTTAGCTCGAAATGTTTTAAGTCCTCAATAAATGGGATCGAAATTGATTCATTTGTTATGACATTTATTCACTCAGATTTACTGTATCTAAATACATGCCCACGTCAGGCCTCAGGAATGTCATCATTTGGATAATTTGCTCTTTCCAAATAAAATGCATTAAAATCAAATATGTGCGTTCCTTTCTTTAGCTAGAATTAATAACCTTGCATCAAATCATATCCTATCATTAGCCTGTCTAATATTGCATTCTGCCTCCAGCAGAATGCTATGGCTTGGACGCTTTGGGAAAACTGAATCTTCCCATCCCAAAGCCCATCTTGCAAAGCCGCACATCACCTCAGGTCCTCAACTGACTGACTATCTCGGGCTGTCACTTAATGTTCTGTTTCCTGAGATTTGAGTGTCCTTGTTATGGCAGTTTACATAACCTCCAACGTTCCCTGGTAACTGGAAGAGAATCCGGCTCTTCCAAAATAGCTCTACCTGTCGACTCCAGGAAGAGCTCCCTGCACCCGTGGTGAGCATCATGCCGGCTGCTCTGTTTGTCCTGACGTTATCTGAGGCACGTGCCCTTTGCTGTCTCTACTTTTTCTTTCACCCTCCTCATCTTTTGACTTAGAAGGTATGAAAGTACATCCAGTTTCAAAAAGCAGATTAGCCTAGTGTCTCCATGAAGGGCACTTTATCAACATCATAGCTGCTCAGTTGAACAGTTTTTTTTTTTTCAGACATGACCAAATACCTCAGACCTAGCATTGTAGGACTCCACTCTGTATCTTTGTGGGATCGTTGGAAGCAGAGCTGTTTTGCTTTCTCCCCTCATATGACCCATACAGAGTGTCTTAGTTCAGGTTTCTACTGCTTGATGAAACACCATGACCAAAAAGCATGTTGGAGTTTATTAGGCTTACACTTCAGCATTGCTGTCCATCACTGAAGGAAGTCAGGACAGGAACTCAAGCAGGGCAGGATCCCAGAGGCAGAAGCTGATGCAGAGGCCATGGAGGGGAGCTGCTTACTGCTTTGCTTCCCATGGCTTGCTCAGTCCACTCTCTTACAGAACCCAGGACCAGCAGCCCAGGGGTGGCACCACCCACCACGGACTGGACCCTCCCAGACTGGTCACTAAAGGAGAAAATGCCTTATCGTTGGATCTTGTGGAGGTATTTCCTCAACTGAGGCTCCTTCCTCTGATGACTCTAACTTGTGTCAAGCTGACACACAAAACAAGCCAGTACACAGAGTAACTTGCTGTGTCAAGTACAGTTCAAAACATTCTAAAAAACAATGCCAGATTTGCCCAGATGACAATCAGTAACCACACATCATTCCTTGTACCCAGAAGTTCTGAAATTTAAACATTTCCATGAATCACCTGATAGGCATGGGGAACTGCAAACTGCCAGGGGAGGCAGTCCAGTGTCCAACATTCCTGGGAGGGCAGAATGAACTAAATATGGTATACCTATATACGGGAATATTATTCGGTCCTTAAAAGGAAGGTGATACTGATGCATGCTGCAATGTGGATACATTTCAAGGACATTATGCTGAGGGAAATAAGCCAATGGGAAAGAGAGAGAGAGGTTTTGTGATTCCCCTTCTGAGAAGCACTCGGAGCAGCCAGTTCATAGAGACAGAAAAGAGAATGATGGTTGCCAGGGCTGAAGGGAAGAGAACATGGAGATGTTTAGTGGATTTCAGTACTTCCAGGTGCAAAGAATTCTAAAGATAGGTTAGCCAAGGTGAGTTACAGACTTGTGAGCGGTTATGATGGTAAATTTTATGCTTTGCATATTTTGCTACTGTGAAGCAGACACGCACACATATTACCACGTCTTGTGCCCAGAGTTCGTAATGCTGGGCACAAGACGTGGTAATATGTGTGCGTGGGCCTGAGATTTTGAATTTCCAACCAGTTCCCGGGTCCTCCTGAACTAAGACTGTGAGAACCACTGTACGGACATAGTACAGTGTTTCCAGAAACCCTGAATGACGCACCCGGGGCTGACAGTCTGGTTGGAAAAAGCACGTGGGGATCTGCCTTGCCAGCTAACCTAGGAAGCACACTGTGAATTTTGCGTCTACCTGGAGAAGCCTTAACAGAAGAGCTGAAGAAGTGATGGCCAGCTTCACACACTCCACACCACCTCTTGACACCCCACGAACTGCTCAGGGTACTCGATAAGTCCTAAGCGTACATGGGAAAACAAAGACTTGACACCTTTACCCTTAGCATTCTTCTTTGATTTCATAATCTTTTCTTTTTCAACCAGAAGGAGAGAGTGTAGACATTTAGAAAAAGAATATAGGAAAATATGAAATGTTAATTAAGTGTCAAACTATGTGTTTAATGTCTACTATAAACAGAATAGATATCCTTTGATGTAAAGTAAGCATGGAACAATGTGATAACCCTTATCAAATTAAAATTCATAATACTCCCTGTAGTATGGTAGAATAGCAGTATTGACAATGGCTGCTGAGACCATGTCATTCAAAATACACTGGGAAGATTTTACCTTATCTATAAAACATTCATATTCATTCACCTAGTAATTCTACATATAGAAACATAGAGTAAATACATAAAAGTATAGAATATAAAAGATGTGTAGCCATAAATTAATGATATTAATAATTCTGTTAGTATGCAATAAAACCTGGAAATACTCTACATGTGAAGATGGAGACCAGTGAGGGACTAAATTGATTGCAGTGCACCAAACAAGATAGTTTTCATTTAAAAAATAATATGCATTTGAAGGCTGATCCCAAGTTCCTCCTTTGAGCACCTTAGTCAGGGCCAGAGCCACTTGTGGAGATAATTGCATATTCCTGACAAAGGCTGGCCTCCTGTCTGCTGGTGTTGCACGTTGTAAAGGCAGTGAGAACCAGGCACTGAGCCTGCCAGTCTAGAGACCACGCCGAGGTTGGGCTGTAGCCAGGGGCAGAGCATTTGCCTAGCATAGGTGAAGCACTAAGCTCAGTGCCCTGGGGAGGGAGGGGGAAAGGGAGGGAGGGAGGGAGGGAGGGAGGGAGGGAGGGAGGGAGGAAGGAAGGAAGGAAGGAAGGAAGGAAGGAAGGAAGGAAGGAAGGAAGGAAGGAAGGAAGGGCAGGAAGACTAAGCCTGGATCCTACTATACATGAAACTAACAGACTGTCTTTGCCTCTAGTTCCCAGTCACATGACTCTATGAATGCTTTACTTTTTCTATAACTTCACAACCAAAAGATTTAAAAACCATACTCTATATGCACATTTATTATATTTTAAACTCATATATATATGGAATATTAAAGTAGTATATTAAGTTATATTATAGAAAATCAAAAATTTAACTTTTGAAAATTCATTTAAAAAGAGTACCATTATCTTAATTCCCTGACTATATAATAGTCTAAAAAAGTTTATTGCATGAGATATATAAGTGCATGCCTCATGGATCGCTTGCAGGAATACAAAATGAATAATCTCCATGAAAGAAAAGGGAAATCTGTCAATGTACAGCTAAATTAAAAACACATCTATCTTGGTCCTACCAACACCAGTTCTAGGAACACAAAGCAAAGACACAGCAAAAAATATGAAAAGTTTTGTGCATAATTCTATTAATTATGGCATATTTATAATAGGAAATTATTAATGTGGGGAAATAATCTAAATGCCCATTGATAGGAAAATGATGGAAAAATTAAAGCATATTCATACAGTCAAATACTATGTAGTTCTAAAAAGAAAGAAGACATGCTGAATTACACAGAAGTCAGTGGACACATTGTTGAAACTAAAAAACAACGTGTAAGACAGAGAAGTACAATGAAAGGGTTGTCTTTGGTGTGATAGAAGAGTAGACATGTGTGTATTTACTTTACATGAACAAATAGTGAACTATTAAGCCAAAACTGACACAATCAAGGGAAAAGCAAGACAAATGTACAGGAGATATTTATGAAATGAATTAAGTAATAGGACAGACTTACCAAGTGTTGGTAAATATGAGGAACTGCTGAGAGCATTGATCACAACAGTCACTTCTGGAAACCGCACTGTCTATGAAAGCTTGTATTTGTGGAGAATTCTATTCTCCACAAAATAGCCACTAGAAATGCATACATGTGTCAAAAGACACATAGACTCACAACACAAATAGCCCAAGAACAGAATCCTGTGACCAGTGTGACTGACACAGAGAAGGCCTTTACAAGGTTCAGCTTCCCTTTCCGGTAAAAAACTCGGAAGGCACTAGGAACAGAAGGAACACACCTCAATGCAACAAAGGCTGCATATGGCGAATCTCTAGCCATTATATAGTTCATGTAATCATTAAATAAAACCACCATTCAGTCCATGTAACCATTAAATAAAACCAGGGAAAATGAATGCACACCCTCTAAAATCAGGAATTGCACTAGGGCACCTGCTTCCTCCATTCTTGTTCAACAAAGCGCTCAAACCTCAGCAGGACAGAAGAAGAAATAAAAGGGTTACAAATGTGAAAGGAAGAAGTCAAATTACTTCTCTTTCCAGACAACACAATCATATTCTTAAAAGAGATGTTAAGTGTAAAAAACCAGACTCAGGAAGACAAATACTGCATGTTTTTTTGTATGTGGGATATATGCATGTGCATATATTTTGTGTGGGCACGTGTGTGTGTGTGTGTGTGTGTGTGTGTGTGTGTGTGTGTGTGTACTCACGCACATGTGTGCTTGTGATGGAAGTAGAAAGGAGGCCATGAGAGATACAGAGACACTACAGGAGGACACAGGGGGGACGAAGGCACAGTGGGGTGCAGGTGACATGGAAGCAGAAGGGAGTATGACCGTGGGACCAGCGCAGGGTGTCGTGGAGGAGGCAAAGTGTAGTGGGGGTGGGGCACGAATTAGAACAAAGTATACTGACACCGTTGTATGAAGATGTCACAAGGAAACCCACCACGTCGATGTTAACTGAAAAAAAATATTTTAAAAATGGAAACTAACTTAATAGATTAAAGAAAAAAGAACTAGTTTGGATTCAAAGTCCAAACTAGGCACCCACATCCACCACCGACAAAATGGTTTCGTTGCGGTGCAGTGAACATGCAGTAAGAGCCAATTCACCAGCAGACGGAAAAGGGGACCATTCCCCCGCGTGCAGCCTGGAGGGAGCTCATCACAGGATTGTCGGATAAGAAGCACTACACACGCTGTGCTGTCCACTCCTAGTCCAACATCTGGCGAAGCCAGGGCACGGGAGAGCAGCTGCCTCTGGGGTGGCAGAGACCAGAAGGACACAAGGTCAGTGTCTTGGGTGCTGGTGGGATTCCACTTGTGCACCTGGTGGTGGGCTCGTGGGCGTGTTTAGCCTGTGAGACATCACCACGCAGCGTGCTTACAAGGTGAACGCTTCACTGAATATATATTGTGTGTGTGTTTTTTTTAAAGGTTAGAAAATTTTCAAATCACTTCATCTAAAAGCAGGAGGGAACAGAGAGAAGAGAATGGGCAGGAAAGCGAGACTTCTCTGAATTTATGTTGCTATATGTTTATATATGTTTAACTTTGGGACCAAGTGCATGTTTATGTATGCAAAGATATTAATTCAATTAAAAGAAGAAAAAACATGTATGCATACATCAAATGGAAACAATTTTAACTATGTTAAATTTCAAGAGAGATATGTATGTGTGTACATATGTATGTGTATACACATATGTATTTTTAAGGCTTAACATTAAGACTGAAAACAGACAAGACCAGACCCCCTGAAATGCTACAATGATATTTCTGGATTCAGTTTAGCAGCTCAGAAAAAAATCAGGAATGCTAAATGCTCAGGCCCCAGGGAAACAAAGAAGGAAGGTAGAAAAATGCACAGCTGGGAAAGCACTCATTATTATCCAAAGCAAACAGATGTACCATGGCTAGGCATGTACTAACCTAATAGCCTTCTGGAATCCACAAAACTGTCTGGGAAGCTATACCATCCAGGCAGGCAGCTCTGTGAGCCAAGCAGTTACTAAATGCTCAGACGGAGTCCCCGCCGGCTTGGCCTTAAGCTCAGTCAGCTATTCAGTATGTTTCTCATTGACCACTGCAGAGCAATGCAACATGTGGGTAGAAAGCACAAGCAAATGGTTCACAAATGTTTTTATTGTAAAGCGTAGCTTCCTCTGCCATCTACTCCAACTATGTCATGTCCAAGTGCTTCCCGAACGGCCCTAAACTCACGGAAGATGGAAGCTAATGAGACGTCTAGAGTCTTTGTCTCCGATACTGGCAAAAAGCACACTGTCACAGGTACATACAGGAGGAGCTGGGGTCTTAGCTGTGGAAAATTTGAACCCTCAATTCATCCTACACCTCACACAGAATCAGAGCTTTGAACATCTTCTTACTTGAGAGTTCAAATCTAGCTCTGCAAATTCAATTTTAGAAGATTAGCTGTGCTCCTTAATTCCACTGTGCCTTGGTTTCCTCATTGATAAAATGGAAAGAAACACTTCAAGGTTTTTGTTTGCTTGTTTGTTTTTTGTTTTTAATTCACATAGGAAAGTACACAAAGAACTTTTATGATGCTGACCTGTGATGTGCTATGCTATGAGTCACAGTATCTTAGTGGCTGACTAGAAAAAATAAAGTGAATGGAATAGTTAAATAACAGTTCACCACCTATTAGGTATTAGCAGCATCATAAGGCATTTTAAAAACTTACAACTTTATTTATTCTATTCAGTCTTTACAAAATTCTCAGTATGAGGTTACAAATGAAGAAATTATGTTTATCATGAGGCAATAGATAAGCAGGAGGAAGATGTTAGTCTACCCCTACCGCAGGCCTAACTCTAACCCTCGCCAATCCCAACCCTGACTAACCCAGAACATTATGAATCCAAAAATTATTTTCCTTATTTACAAAAAAATCAGATATAAATAAAAACATATTAGGTTGTTAACCTGTGATTGACAAGAAAACACTCACATATTAGCTCACACACAACATAAGAACTAAGTGCAAGGACTTACTCCCACTCAGAATGCACAGAGACAGTCCTGTTCAAATGGCGGAGGCAGGTTGGAACAGTCAAAGTGTGGGTGAGTTGGAGTTGGTGGCCTAGAGCACAATGCCCAACACACAGATGACTGTTGGATGAATGAGACATTTCATAGAGCAAAAAAGGTTCCTCATTCACTCTAAGCCTCTGGATAACTCTGATGTCAGAACTCAGCAGATGCTTAGAGGATTTAGGTGAAAGAAACATAATATTAAAATGTCCCTTAAAGCTCCAGAAAAGATGAATAGTTGTTGAAGACATCATTCAGGTTGACTTACACTGATGTTCATGACTTACAGCACAATGGCACAGGTGGAGAAGAGCGTGTGTATAAGGCATGGACCAATCAATGTAAGTCAGGTTGATCAATAAACAGAGAGGAAAGAAACAGAGACACTAAGCAAGGCAGCCCAAGCTGCTTTCATCGGTGGATTCCGCGAGAGTCAGGCTCACTGTAGCGCCTGCGCTACTACCCGTCACCATGTCCGAGCGAGGGGCTGAGACAAAACAGAGACAAGACATCGGGTCATTGTCTCAGTAGAATGCCCTTTATTGAAGGAGGGAAGAGGCCTTAAATACAGGCTTACAGCACAGTGGGAGAACCCTGGAGGGCAGAAGTTCGCTACCGATGTTTTACGTTCTTGCATCCTAGCTGTTTACACCAATATGCAGGATACACAAACAAGGAACCTCTGGTAAGCTGTTTAGGAGGAAGGAAACCAGCAGGGAATCAGCATAGGGAGGACATCTGATCAAGGTCAGCAAGCAAGGCAACAGCTACCCAAAGAACAGGGTCAGGGCCCAACAACTCACCTCTTCTGGTGTTAAATAATAAGTATGGGAGGGGCAAGCATTACTTCCTGGAGTCCTAATGTGTGCTCTGCCCTTCCCCCCACATACACACACACATTCATTCTTACTATGAGATATAACCAAAGCATTTTAAAATCTTCTGCTTTAGAGACTATGGGACCCAAGGAAATTATGTCCTTGCCAATGTTGAGTATGGAAGTGAACTGCTGTCATTTGTTAGAAAGACTCATGGGGCTGGAGAGGTGGCCCCGTGGTTAAGGACACTTGCTGCTTTTCTAGAGGACAGAGTTTGGTCTCCAGCATCCATGTCAGGAGATCTGATGCCCCCTAGTGGCCCCCGCAGGTATCCACACATGTGGTACACACACACACACACACACACACACACACACACACACACACACACATCTAAAAAAGATAAAGTGCTGCAGACATAGTTAAGAAGTTAAGAGCACTGGCTGTTCTTCCAGAGTTTCTGGGTTCAATTTCTAGCACCCATGTGGTAGCTCATAACCATCTGTAACTCCAGTTCCAGGGGATTGGACACCTTCTTCTGACCTCCACAGGCACCAGAAATGCATGTGGTGTACAGACATACGTTCAAGAAAATCACCCATATGCATAAAACAATAATGATTTGAAAATAAATTTTTTTTCCATTTTTTAAAGACAGGGTTTCTTGGTGAGCTCTGGAAGTCCTAGAACTAGCTCTGTAAACCAGGCTGGCCTTGAACTCACAGAGATGTGCCTGCCTCTGCCTCCCAAGTGTTGGGATTAAAGGCATGTATCACTACTTCTCCACAAATATATTTTTAAAAAGAATCACAGTCCAGGTTTCTCAGGTAACAGCATTATCTTGATAAAAATCATCACCATTTCATCACTAAAGAAATTTGATTATGGAGCCCACGAAAAGATAGCCAGCGTTTTAGGACTGATTCACTTTATTAATTCCCTGAGAGAAATATGGCCACACATAGCTACTGTGATCACTCGCTTTTATGAGAAAAATTTCCTTGAGGAGTCAGCTCACTTGTGACTAGGGCTTGATTTACACTGAATCAGAGTAACAGTCATGACTGATAAGTGGTGGTGACATTCGGGTGTGAACACCATCTATGCTGATGATAATAACAGCTAACATTTATTGAGAGAACACCGCACGTCAGGCAATGCTCAGCGCATCATATCTAATTTAATCCTTGCCCCATGAGATCTTTTTTTTCACTGCAGAGCTATACCTGCCAAGCAGATGGCATATTGATGCCAATTAGCCAGCCCACTCCCCTTCCGGAACTCACGCTAGCAAATTCTCAATCTGACTCTATTTTCCCAGGCTGCTCACAAACACTGCGGACCCATCTGTGACTAAGCATTCTTCTAAAGGTCCTCAGTGAGTGACAGCCAGCACATGCAACGAAACATTTCCCAAAGAATCAATCTGACTTCAGAGTAAACCATTCCAAGTGATTTTATATGAAGTTAAGTCGTCTTATTATGGAACACACATGCAAAACTCAAACAGGTGTTAAAAGATAAGCCTGGGAGAAATTTCACACTTGAAATGACATCTTGAGAGCTCTCTTTTAGGGTGCCTGACAGAACAGCCTTAAAATCACTGAGCAGTCACATCAGGATGACACTAAGAAGCTGTGGGATGAAGCCTAGGTTTCTGGAATTCTATGTGTATTTGTTTAGTTTCCTACAAGGCCGCCTCTTCCCCCTTGATTGAACTGGGTATTTCAATCTCACGAGCCCCATATTGACAATTCACTCTTGGGTCCTGCCACTCACTACCAGTTAATTTGGTCCATTAGCATTTCTTCAAAATTAGAGTTTATTCTCTTGCTCTGACTAAAAAGCGGAATTCAAACTTATGTAGAACTTTTTTTAAAAAAAAAGCTAGAGAAACATAACGAAAAAAAAGTTAATTTTCTTAAATTTTTCAATCAGATATAAAATTATTATCTAGCCACATGTATGGAAGCTTTGGGCCTAACCCATGAACTAGACAGCAAATAATCTCTCAAAGACATACCAGTTTTTCATTCTTGCAAATGTTGGCATAAATATGGATATAGATATACAAATACACATCTACACGTGTGCACATTTTTATAAGATTTTCATATCGCCATACCAAGTTTTAATTAGGTTACTTTTATAGTAATAGTATTTTATAAACATTTTATAATATTTTATTTACACCATAAAAGTTAAAACCTGAATAATAATTTATTTGAGAGACATGACATATATTATCTAATAAACCTGGAGATTTAGGCTGTTTTTAATTTCTCATTCTTACAAGGTTACTAAGATGAATATTTTTACAGGCAAATTTCTATGCCTATCTCTAGTTACTGCCTTCTTTAGAAGTATTTTTAAATCAATATATTCCTCTTTTGGGGTCAAAAGACATGCCTATGTTTAAGACTTTTGAAACACTGCTGCATCATATCCTGGGAATAGTTATACCAGCTTATATTTCCAAATATATCATAAGATCATGTCTGTTTTCCCATAACCCTACAGCACTAGACACTTATTATTAGATATTTTAAGCTAATTTGTAGGTGCAAATTGATTTCTTGTTTTAATACGCCTTTGTGGTCTCCTGTGAGGGGAACATTCGTTGGAGCTCATCTCTCGTGGTTGTTTCTTCATGTCTGTTCCTCGGTCATTTTTCTATTGCTACGCTTATCTTTCCTCTTATTTGAACAGGTCTTAAAAAAATAAACCACAGAGTGACTTTTTTTATCTGCTACACATGATTCAGCGATTTTTCACAGCCTGTAACTTGTTATTTCATTTATTTCTTGAGGACTGTGTTTACTCCAGCCACATTTATCAATAATTTCATTTTATAATTCCTGTTCCAGTTCGGAGCTTTGGAAGTCCTCTACCCTCTATTCTTGACTTTTGATTCTAATTCTGAAGGCACACATCCCAAAAACATGTCAGACACATTCTGAATGTCTCTGATTTTGAGAGAGAAGCAACATGATCCTTCAGGAGTGGTGACATAGTGCTCCGGGACAGAGAGGCAGGGACAGAGTCAGAAGCAGGGACAAGGTAGAAAGCAATTTGACCTGTACATCTTACCAGGTTTTCTTCCCAGACAGGGCCGGTTACTAGCCAGTTGACACTGGTAGAACCCAAGAATTTTTCCTTCTAACAAGTTTCAGGGTGAGGCTCAAGGGTACTCCAGTTCATTTCATAATAGATGACAGTGCTGGAAGTCTTTAATGTAACAGTCAATTCTTTCTTCTGACTTAATGGCTTTCTCTAATCTGATTCAAGTTTTTGTTATTGTTCAAGACGGGGTTTCTCTGTGTAGCCCTGGCTGTCCTAGAACTCACTCTGAAGATCAGGCTAGCCTGGAATTCAGAGGTCTGCCTGCCTCTGCCTCTTAAGTGCTGGAATTAAAGGCATGTGCCGCCACCCCACCTCCTGATTCACTTTTGAAAGCCTAAGCAGCCTGCACAGATTCTCTGGTACACTGGTCCCTTCTTAACAGTGAGTACTCAAAACTCACACAAGTAAGGACAACTTGTTGACGTCCAGAAGGTCTCCACAGGACCTGAGCAGCTCCTGAAGCCAGTGGCCAGCTATGAGTCTGGTTGAGTGCCGAGAGAGAGGACTCAGTCTTCCGGGTGTTGTTATTCATACTTCAGATAACCTCTAGTTGTACACAGATTCAAACCCCTGCCCTGCGCTAGGAAACAGTTCTTTTAAAGTATAAAACCAAATCCCACTTCTGAAATCTGTATTTGTTTAAAAAAAAATAAGGAAAAATAGCAACTGAGACCTTCTAAGGCCCTCATCTTTGTCTAAGTGCAAGCTGCTCCAATACACACAGCCCTGAGTGCCCAAAGAACACTTTTCATCCCCACAACGCTTTGAAAATCCCTCATTCTGCTCCACATAAGTCGCTCTATAATCATCCATGCTTTCCTCCATCTGGGAGCCTTCCAGACGTCTTCTTCCTTCTCCATATTCAGACATCAAACACAGGAGACCATGTCATGTTTGTGCTTTTGATCATCATTGCTATTGCCTCTGTCCCAGCAGCCCTGGCTTGTCCCCTGGAAAGGCAGCATGCTGCAGAAAGAAATGCACACCTGATTTGGGATCAGGCTGGGCATGGAGTCCATTTATTGCTTAGCTAACCAGCCCTGGAAACAATAACTTGGTATTCCCAAGCCTAATTTCTCTTTAAAACAGGAGTCCTATCTGCCTCCCATGCATGCTATAAAAGCCCTTCACATCCTATCTCCACAATGGTTACTCTCCCCTACTCTTTTCTGTTCTTTGGTTTTGATCAATGTCTCCTAACATTTGTCTGGTCTCTTGACAAACATCCACGTGACCATCAGAGTAGCTTTTCGACATCAGAAATCTGATTTTGAAGAAGTGATTATACTTTTCCATTGGTCAGAGGACAAAGCCACTTGACAAGGCTCCCTTTTTCCACTACATCACCTTTTAGATGCTTCCTGAATTCCTCACCAAACTATCAAGTCTTCCTGACTTCCTGGTCCCTGTCTATATCTCAGATCTTCCCTTTCCCAATCTTGTCTAACAAACAATGCCTTGTTACTCACTCCTTAAGTCCTGCCTTAAGCACTTGCAACACTAAGTAATTTCCTCTGAATGGTTTACATAATTGAACTCACCTCCTTTTCTGTAGCAAATGCTTGCATCAAGTTGCCTGGTTTTATTTCTGTTTTTATAGGTAGAAAAAACCTGATGCTTGGGGGTATAAAGGAAATTGTTCACTCAGTAAATTAACAGTATAGCCAAGATTCACCAGGCTGTCTGACCTTAAGGCCATGACTTAACCATTATGCAACACTAAGTTTGTCATTAAACACTCTAGCAGCTTCCTCACTCATAAATGAGATAATTATATATTTCTCAAGATCTACAAAGTGTCTAGCTTGGTACTTGGAGCATAGTCAATGTCTAAAAATAATCTGAGTGGTTTATTAAGGATTGAAAATACTTGCCTGGGGCGGGGATAACAAGGGGTGAACCTGTTACTTCCTTGATCTGCTCTGACAGCTGCTGAACGTTCTTTGAGCAATGCCTGTTTTGAATCTAACACGCTAGTCTCATTGACTCCCCATCGAGACTATAAATTCCACAAGGTCAGAATCACATCTATCTTAGTTACTCTGGTTACTCTAGTTCCCAGCATACTCTCTGATACATGTATTAGGTGCTTAAAAGAAATATTAGTTGAACTGATGAGTTCAGTAAGCACCCAGAAAACAATGGAAGTAAAGACTTTTAGGAACAAGTAGCCTACACTGCAGTTAAAACTAAGGGTCGTATATTTCTAAAGCAACATATCACCAAATTAGCGACACAACATCTCACGAAACCTTACTACTTTTTCCATCTGTAGAATCCCATAAAAGATAGAGCATGAGAAAGTTTCCATGATTTTGCTAATATCCTCTTAGCATACTAAGATGTGATTAAGATGTAGGAAGAGAACAGAGAACATCAAACCCATAATGATATGCAAATGACATTGATCTAATCAGTCATGTTTGCTGTCATAAAGGAGTCCATGATTATAAACTGTTTCACATACCGTGCGAGCAGTTCTGTAGGGTACAGCATCATTGTTAAACACCCCGTCTGTGTGCGATACCATGCTAGGTGCCATGCAAAGGATTTCAATTAAAGCAAGGACAATCCCCAGAGTTTGGAAATCAGTTCACTCAAATAAACCTCCTGTAAAAATAAAAGGATTTCTGATATTCTGAGTCTTAAATTTGAAGAATTTGAGCATGCATTTCTGTTTTATTAACATTAATCAGCATACGCCATCAAGTACAAAAGGTGAACCCTAAAGATCATTAGTTTATTCTGCCAAACTTACATCTGTCCCTTTTAAATTTAACTAGATTTAGTTGTTTATACTGATTTCAATATATTCATGATATGTGACTCAACACTCTGTTACAGATTTCAATTTTATATCTAAATGTATTGTTTGATTTTCTGTTTGTCTATGGTATCTTTTTACCAAAGACTTCAGGGAGTCAGAGGTTCTAAACTTTAAAAAGATGTGTTTGTCTTATTCCGCATACGAAGTAATAGGGTTTGTTATGGTTTTTCATACATGCTTTACACACCTGGTTTGGTTTCTCCTGCCTTTCTGCTCCTCTCTTCCATCCTCTGGCACCTCTTCTTGGACCCTTGCCTCTTAAGGAATCCTCTTTCCACTTCCCTGCATGTGTATTGTAAACCCCCCCCCCATGCCTCATCCTTCAAGCCTCTTGCCCCCTTTACGATCCCTTTTCTAATTTCTGGGCCTATGTCCACACTCACACCCATAAATATACACATAAAAATCCAATGCTGGGGCTGGAGAGATGGCTCAGAGGTTAAGAGCACTGGCTGCTCTTCCAGAGGTCCTGAGTTCAATTCCCAGCAACCACATGGTGGCTCACAACCATCTGTAACAAGATCTGGTGCCCTCTTCTGGCCTGTAGTCATACATGCTGTATACCTAATAAATAAATTCAAAAAAAAAAATCCAATGCTGGACTCTGCATACAAGAGAGCATGTGTGGTATCTGTTGTTCTGAGTCTTGTTCCCTCACCTACAATACCCAGTTTCTGTCTTGGTGCAATGCAATATGCAAAATACAATACTATCTACGATTTATGTTTGGGATTGCAATTTGAAAAATGTTTTGCCGATTATTATCATACAATTTACTGAGTGTACCAAATTGTCTCTACTCATTTTCATTAATAACTTTTGCATTCTCAAATCCCCATATGTATATCGCCTACTTCATAGCTATTTTGTGTGTTTGTGTATGTACATGTTTGTGTGTGTGTGTGTGTGTGTGTGTGTGTGTGTGTGTGTGTGTGTGAATGCTTCTGGAGGGTAGAGGTGTCTTCCTCAATATTTGATCATCTTTTTTGAGATGGTCTGTCACTGAACCTGGATCTCCCTGATTTGGCGAGGTTGTCTGGCCAGCATGTCCCAAAAACACCCCTGCCTCTTTCTCCCCAGCACTCGCACCACAGGCACATGTCGTAAGGCAAGGCCTGGGTGCTGGTGTCTGAACTCAGGTCCTCTCGCTTGCACAGCAAGGGCTTGACTAACTGAATGGTCTTCCCAGCCCCACTAGCTCTTTTTTTAAAATAAACTGGCTGTGCTTCCACTAATACTCTATTATGAGCTCATGGTAGCTTTATGTTTCAGTTCAATATAGGGCACACTTGTAATTATGAATGGAATTTTTTTTATAGCCACAAATTAATTACATATATGGAAAACTAATTGCATTTTCTGGACTTTAATCAGATGTAACTAGCTCCTTTAGTTGATCATCTTGACTCAGTCAGAGAGACAATCTCATTACTAGTAAATGCCTTCTCTCCTTTCAATGCTAATGCTATTTCTCTTAAGTGTCTCTTTCTTGTCTTATTGCATTGGCTAGCACTTCTAGATCAGTGATTTAAAATAGCATATAAAATGGAACTGGGTTTTCTTTGGAAGGGAAAATAACTGTACTATTAGCATTCTTGGTATATAATTAAGGTTAAGTAATGAATGAGTATTTGCCTTTCTACAGCTATTGTGAAAACAGTAATAGTAAACAGCCCACCTCTCCCTGCAGAAAGCAATGGTGTTGGTATCTCATAGGCATAATTTGTAACCCTGAAAATATCCTACAAGGTAAGATGGGGAAAGGGAGGGTTTTTCCCATTGAAAAACATTCTCAGGTCACAAGTAGTATTTCCAGAGTCGAACTTAGAACTTCTGAATTCTCCTTTTCTACCACCTGTTACCTGACTGCTATGATGGTTTAGAGCTGGCAGTTGTAAATAGATCTGATTAGACAGTTGGTGAATGGTTGTAGTTATATACTTTAATACTCTCTGAGTAACTATTCAAAGTGTTAGAATTGTACATTGACTTAGAATAAGATGAATCATAATCATTTCCTAATTTTAAAAAATTGGAATGAATCAAACAAATACTAACTTTAAAAAAGAATGTCAGTGCCCAAAAAGAATGTCAGTGCCTTATAATTATTTACCTAACTATTTATCATGCAATCGTATGATTTTTCTATACTGCACCATTTCATAAATATATAACTTATTCAAATCAACTGTTCTTAAGTTAGACTGAGCTGCTGAAAAGTGGTTTGAAATTCAGCTCAAATTAGTTTAGTTTTAAAAGGATTCCATGACTTTATATAACCAGAAAACTCCAAAATGAAGATTCTTTTTTTTT
>CABHPQ010154606.1:0-10707 GCA_902168405.1 Peromyscus aztecus | reverse complement strand
CTCAAACTGGTTACTTTAGAACTCTGTGGTGCTACAGACCTGCAATACAAGAATTCATGGTGCTGGCTGGGCAGTGGTGGCGCAGGCCTTTAATCCCAGCACTCCGGAGACAGACGCAGGCGGATCTCTGTGAGTTCGAGGCCTGCCTGGACTACAGAGGGAGTTCTAGGAAAGGCACAAAGCTACACAGAGAAACCCTGTCTGGAGAAACCAAAAAAGAAAAAAAAAAAAAAAGAATTCATGGTGCTTGGTCAGGACAATTGCAAGAGGAATGCCCTGTGGGGATACAGACAGGATTCAAGCCCTCTTCAATCTACATCAGAGAATTTGACTCAAAAACACTTTTCAAAAAGACTGGAGATGCAGCTGTTCTAGACTATGATGGCAGCACACCAGGACTTAATGTTGGCTGTGACCCTGTGAGCATCCTGTTAGAGGCCTGTTCTTTGACAGGGGGCAGGGAATGGGGGGCCCTTTTGGCTGGTTGTAAATTAGCATTTTCTCCTTTGTTATGGGAATGTTCCTCAATGGCTGGCTAGTCCTGGGGACCAAGTATTCACATCTTATCATCCTAATCTCTAAAAGGCACGGTTAGCACACTACATACCTTAGGGATAGCTGAGCGGCAGCCCTCCCTTAGCTTAATTCTACTTTGTGACTGAATGTCTCCTAAGAATGGGTAAATCATTTTACCATCAATTCTACTCTTCTACATCACAGTTTAGCAGTGGAGTGCTTCTCTACACAGCAGATGTCCTTTACCAGCTCCACAAAATTAACTACAGAATGTTGAAATGTTGAAAATGCAGAACTGCTTAAAGATTCTACAGAGACCAGAGCTTTCTGGGTTTGGCAAATCTGCCTTCCCTAGTGACAATACAAGCATTACAGGCCCCAGCATTTCACAGTGACATCAACAACAAGGATATTTGTAAGTCTTGTTCCCAATGCTCTGCACAAACACGGCCCACGGACAGAAGTTATTCAGAGGCTTCAGCCCCAGCCCAAGGAGTTGCAAGAGCCACGAAGGACACGCAGGATCAAAAAGGAATACACGCGTGACACACAGGACCAGGAAGGAACATGTGGGACTCGCAGGGCCACACAGGACCAGGCAGGACCACGCTGAATTCTGCGTCTGGCCACTGGCTCCCACCCTTCCTCGGGAGGACCCACCGCCCGGCTCCGGCTCAGCCGGCCGCTCCTCCCAGTCTGGGGAAAGCAGCCCCTCGCTCACCATGGCCGGCCACTCCTCCCCCTCTGGGAACAGAAGCCCCTTGCTCACCATGGCGCAGCTGCCAAGTACTCAACCCACAGCAGAGCCCACGGGGCACAGCACAAGAGACCAACTTCCTACTTCCTCATCATAAGAGATGAACCAAAAGCCTAGCGCCAGGAGGAAGAACACTCCCATCTGACTGGCGGGTTTGCTCGACTCCCTGATTGGCTAGTGAGGCCTGAGTGACAGGACCCGGTAAACTGAAGGGAAACAGCACAGTGGTTCCCAGCCCTGGCTTCCACCTGAAGCACAAACCTATCCCAGATTGGCTGGAGATTTCAGCTAAATTCCACAGCAAGTCTCTAGTTAATATAAGCCAATGGGTTCAGTTTTAAAAGAAAGAATACAATTTCAGACGGAGGCTAATCTGATAATATTGTACAAGAGGAACACAAGGTATCTATAGAACATTACAAAAAAAAGTCCACAGTGGCTGGGACCGATTACCACAGCCCCAGGTGTAGAAAGAGATGGTTCTCAGGATCTGAAGCAAACCCTTCCCAAAGGTCCTGGTTGTTGCAGGCCGCAGGAATATATCATAAGAACTCAGCTGGTTATGCCAAAGTCACTACCTGGAGGGATCAGGGAATTCCTCCAGAGGAAGCCAAATCCCAAGGAGTTTTTGGTGTTACTTGGCTTGTTATATATCAGCTGTATTCTGTTATGAAAATCATGTGTGCCTTTATAGTTTTTCCTATTGACTTTCCCCTAAGAAGGACTAACAGTGTAGACTGATCACTCTCTGGGCATACACATTCCAGGTATTTGGAGAACAGCCTCAGGAAAGGCTTTCTCTGGAATCAGATAATCTCCCCTAGCCACTTTCAAGGACTACAGGAAACACCACCCAGGTGGGCGCCCAACTTTCAAGGAGTAACAGTGATAGCAGTCCGCATGCAAGTCTCCTGACTTACAGTAAATTCTGCAAGGAGACACCGCCTAGGAGAGATGGACGTTAAGTAATAGCTTTACACAATTTAGCTCAGACCCTCCCTTTATATACCGGGACTCCCAGGGCACAGGATGGAGAAGAGAAAGGAGAATGGAAGAACTAGATGGGTAAGAACTTGAGAGGAACAAACTGAGATGGGGAAGAACTAGATTGAAGGGCTAGAAGAGAGTACTAGAGGAACGAGAAGGAAGATGAGGAAGAGTGAGATGGGAAAGCCCTAGCGGGGTAAGAACAAGGTGAAAAGGACCTAGATGAGGCAGAATTAAGATGAGAAAATTAAGATAGAACTTAAGAGGGAACAGTAGACAAACAGAGAGAAATCAGGCAAGAAAGTAGCTAGACATGAGAGCAGAATAGAAGCTGTGTGGAGAGAGAACTATCACAGAATAAATAAGTGTATGAACTAAGGAGTTTCATGTACATAGATTCATTTCATTTCATCAAAGATTAATTATCAGCTGGTTGTAGATTCTTCCCCGACCCTGGGAGGGGACTATCGAGGGGCTGGACCCCCATACTCCCCGATACCTGGTCCCAGACCTTTACCAGCTCTCCCAAGCATATTCCTAGTTTTAGAGAAGGAACTCTCCCCCCCCTGCTCCGCCCCTATACATCAGGGCCTTAGAGAAATCTCCCAAGCACTACCCAGGTTGGAAAACTGAGAGAGGCATAGTTTCTCAAGTATCTTCTGATGTTCTGCACTTTGAATTTGACATTTATGTGTAAGATCCATTTGGAGTTAATTTTGTGGAGATTACAAATGGCATCTCATGTACTGGGTAGCACTCCTCTGCTGAGCTGTGATGTAGAAGAGTAGAATTGGTGATATAAAGGATTTGGCAATGCTTTGGTCATAGTAAATCATACAAAGTGGAATTAAATGGTGGTGTGTGTGGGGGGGGGTTGTCTGCCTCTAAAACACCCAAAGACAAGTAGTATGTAAACCAGGCCTGTTACAGAATAAGATGCTAGGATGTAATTGTTTGTTCATCTTTTAAGTATAGTGGTCACATGTCTATACATGTGCTAATGGGATGTGCATCTATGGAGAGAGGATAGAGCGAATCCTTTGGGTAAAGATCTCTCTATACTAAGCTGGAGCATCATAGTTTTAAGAGGGATTTCTTAATTGTGCTGTACTGAAGGCTGTACACATCTATTCGATGATGTTTTGTCATGTATTTGCTGGTTCTTTGTATTTCCTACATACACCCATTAAAAACCAAAAGTGCCGGGTGATGGCGGCACACACCTTTAATCCCAGAACTCAGGAGGCAGAGGCAGGCGAATCTATGTGAGTTCGAGGCCAGCCTGGTCTACAAAGCGAGTTCCAGGAAAGACACAAAGCTACACAGAGAAACCCTGTCTAAAACAACAACAACAAAGCAGTGATGCCATGTATTATATATGAAGACTGCCTTGTGTTTTCTCTAAGGACTAAATTATTACATTATCTTATACACAGTTTCTATTCAGCTTTCTTTTGTTTGATTCTTGTTGCTCAGCACTATCTAAGGACAAACAATTGGCACCATCCTATGATCGATTAGCTGTGCCTGCTTATAAGGGATCACCACCATCAGGTTTGCTGGCTGTTGATATTCCATCATAGAAGGAGATATTCCCTCCTTTGGAGTATAGAACCTCTTTCCCATGCAATTCAGACCTAGTGACATGTGACCTTCTGGGGCACTAGGTGGAGCCTGATGAAGTGCTCCTATTCCCAGCCTTACAAAGTACCCTCGCCACCTCAGCAACTGACCTATGATCTTCTTACCAAAGGGAAGGAGAGACAGAGAGATAGAGAGACAGAGATAGAGAGACAAAGACATAATGAGAAAGAGTGATAGAGAGAGACTCCCTAAGGACCCATTGAAATGGAACTTACAAAGTCAACAGAACTGTATACATGGCTTTGTGTCAATTCTTAAGTGTGGCTCTCCCTCACAAGACCACACTATCCAAAAGTCCTTTCTTTCCACTAATATCTGTGTTAAATCCATGATAAACATCTCTTTTTAGTCAGGTGTGGTCACATGAGGGAGAGGCAGGTGGATGTCTGTGAGTTCCAGGTCTAGCCTATCTACTACATAGTGGGTCCCAGGTCAGACAGGGTTAGAAAGTGAGACTGTGCCTCAAAACAGACCCACTCCAAAACTTTCTACTCAATAAACTTTAGGGCTGAGAAAAATGGGCTAACAGATAAAGTACTCACCTTGCAACTATCCCTTTACTTCTGCATTATAAAGTCAGTTGCAACAGAACATGCCTATAGTCCAGTGGTTTAAGGTAAGATAAAAGGCAGAGAAGAGAAATCCTGCCAGCTATGAACACATGATAGCAAAATAGAGACCCTGTCTCTAGCATGCTGATGGGAAAAGACCAACAACTAAAGTTATTCTCTGAATTTTCCACCCATTCCATGACACACATGCACACCTTCCCACACACAAATGAACCAACCCATACAAACAGTCAGAAGAAAATATATAATAAAATTGCAAGTTGAATGATGGGGACACAACTTTTATTCCAATACTTGGAGGCAGAGGCTGGTAGAATTCTGGGAGTTTGGGGATAACCTAGTCTACATTCTGAGTTCAATGACAGCCACTAATACATAGAGAGAACCTGTCTTGAAATAAAATTCACATTCTGGTTTGCATTGACTCATCCTGAAATCCTTTTCCAAAGTGCACTGAAGTGCCCCAGCTTAACCTGAGCAGAGGTCACTATGAACACCTAGTTTGCAACAACACAGCATGAGGCTGTGTCTCTGAGTCTTTCATCCTTTCACAGAACCGATATTTTTGTCTGACCATTCTCACTAAATAATTTTAGGAGAGACTACTTTGTAGCATGAGTCTTAACAGTTCTTATTAATAAAATCAAACCTCAGCCAGGTATTGGGGTGAACACTGGAAGGTCAGAGAGACAGAATAAGCCACAGCTATCTCACCTTGCCGGATCCTCAGCTGGTCTGTCCTCATATCCAAATGACTCTCAGCTGAACTGCTGCTAGAAGCCTGAATGCTTAACCAGCCCAAAATGCTTCTCCAGGGCAAATGCCTCTCCAGGGCATATGCCTCTCCAGGGCAAATGCCTCTAGTTTCTGGTCCACACGCCTTATATACCTTTCTCCTTTCTACCACCACCCCCTGGGATTAAAGACTTGCTTTCTGGGATTAAAGGCGTGGGTCACCATGCTTGGGTGTATCCTTGAACACATGGATTTCTGCCTCTGGAATGCTAGGATTAAAGGCATATGCTACCACTGCCTATCCTCATGTTTAATATTGTGGCTGTTCTGTCTCTGACCCCAGATAAGTTTATTAAGGTACACAATATTTTGGGGAACATAATACCACCACACTACTTGAACCATAAATGGGAGTGTAGAGGCAGGAAGACCACTGGCAGTTTGAGCAAAGCTTGTGCTATATAGACACACACACACACACACACACACACACACACACACACACACACACGCACGCACACACACGCATGCACACACATGCAATGGAAAAGAAAAACAAAACTAAATAACGAAGAGCACAGCAGATTCAGGACAATATCTCTTGAAGTCATTTCAGGTGTCACCACTGGTCCCTGTCAAATTATCCTCAGAAATGAATGTAGCCAAGTACAATAACAGAGCCAGGCAGATTTCCTTGAATTTGAGACAGATTGGTCTACATAGTGAGTATGATAGTAAGACTTACCTTAACACACACATACACACACACTCACAAATATAGTTGAATATAATTTTGCTTTTTGTTTGTTACAGGATATGATTAGAAAGTTCCAGCTGACCTAGAACTCACTATCCATAAACAGCTTAATAAATAATATATATTGAATATTTTGAATCAAATTCCAGCAAGCATTTCATTATATACCATTGGCTCATTATTCAAAGTACAGCCATTTTCTATACAAGAGGGAGCTCCCAAGGAATTTTCTGTATATTTACTTATATTTCAAGAGAACTGGAAGTGGTAGAAATTTTACACTGTTTACATTCCTAGGTTGTTTTCCTCCATCCAATCATTCTATAAAATCAATATTAATTTTTCTTGAACTTTTTCTAATTTAGAAACATTTTCATAGTTTGTTTCTAAATTGAGTTGTTTTCACATTTTGTTTTATGCTAAGACTCTAACTGTGGAGGCTGAAATAATACCTACTAATGTAAATATTCCAGCTGCCAGTAACCCAATAAATTTTTAAGAATGTTTTTCTAAAAAAGTTAGAAATTTTCCAAGTATTGTATTGAAATTTTTGTAATAGCACTCTTTGTTTTAATTTTACTGCTATAAAAAACTAAAAGGATATTGATGATTCACAATTATGGCATTATTTGTTGTGCTATCAACACATTGAGTTAAATAGCTGTTATTGTATGCTACATGAAATAAAGAATGACTATACTGGATACTACATTTTCTATTAATAACATATGAGAATCAACAACAGAACTTTCTGTGTAATATGTTTATATCAAAAGTAAAATTAGCTGAGATTTTAAAAATATAAGAAGGAAATACAAATGCCATAAATTTAATTTTCTATAATAATTAGAAGAAAAATGTTAATGAGTTGATGCTAAAATGGATTTACTTCAAGTCCTAAGTGCTAATATAAGTGTAAGCACTAACATATGCAGTGGTGTGGTTGATGTGGTTTTGGACACTGAAGACAGGGCTTTGTGCATTTTATGCAACTCCTATACTAACTGAAATACAGGACTCAATCCACAATTACTTTAAAATCCTCATGTCTTTTTATGATCTTTATGAAAAACATAGCATTAGTTATTATATGCAATGAAAAAATCAACCTCTATGTGAATTTTAAAGTAAATAATGATTTTAAAAATGTACATGTCAAAGCTTTAAGTGGAGGAATAGGATATGTATGCAAGACTGCTGTACTGTACCTGTGCCATGCTACAAAGCTGAAATATAAAATAAAAATGTGATCTTCCATACTTAAAAGAAACAAGTAAAATTAGCCTTGTGCTCATAATATTTTTCTCTCTAATGGGTAATGATTGAATCATGTACTGCCTTAGTTAGGGTTTCTACTGCTGTTAAGAGACACCATAGCCGGGCGTTGGTGGTGCACACCTTTAATCCCAGCACTCGGGAGGCAGAGCCAGGCGGATCTCTGTGAGTTCGAGGCCAGCCTGGGCTACCAAGTGAGCTCCAGGAGAGGCGCAAAGCTACACAGAGAAACCCTGTCTCGAAAAACCAATAAAAAAAAAGAGAGACACCACAACCATGGCTGCTTTGGGCCACAAGGATATATTATAAGAACTCAGCTGGTTATGGCAAAGTCATTACCTGAAGGGATCAAGGAATTCCTTCAGAGGAAGCCAAATTCCAAGGAGCTTTTGGTGTTACTTGGCTTGTTATATATCAGATAACCCTCTGCGCTGACAACTATGCTCAGTTCAAGCTTCCCTGTAATTATCGTCATTGGCAGCATCTGGCCCTGACCATCACAGAGGGAGGAAAATATCTTATCAGAGATAACTCTGTACCCTCTAAGAATAGACTTAAGTGTCCAGACTACCCATTTGAGAAGGCCTGGCAGATGTGCCAATTAAGCTTAACTACCTCCTTTCCAAAATCTTTCCTCTAGTTTCAGATCTCCCTTTAAATATCACCAGAGGCATCTAGCTGTAGACGTTGCCTAGCAACTGAGCACACTTGCTCAGAAAAATGACAGATAGCCTGAACAGATAGGAGCCACAGGAAAAGAGAAGGCAGTTTTATTTTCTCCCATTGACTTAGCAATTTATAGATTCTTAACATTTTCTACCAATCACATTTAATATTATACTTTAGTACATAAGATCCCTCTTCTTAGATATTACCCAAATTTAGCCTTTAGTTAATTCATTAGCCACTTCCCTTTTGGGTTGCAAGTGATAATTAACAATTACTGCCCCTCTATGTGATTCTTATCACCCCTCAGTTTGACCCTGGAAGCCTGATAATCACTGCCTGAGGAAACGCTACCTGCCTTTATGATCACACAGGAATTCAGGCCTGGTGACCTGGCTGGAGGGGAGGATTGTGATTGTTTGGGTATATAACTGTAAAGCTAGAGACTGAAGGATAAATTAAAGTGAAAGGACTAAAGAGCTCAGTGTGCTGAGATTCTATTTTCCTGAAAAAAGTCCTCACCATTCATAGTTTCTCTCCTGAGCCCCTGGGATGTATAATGTTAAGGCTGGTCCCTCTAATATTATACAAGACATGGCAACTCTTATAAAGGAAAAACATTTCATTGGAGTGACTTACATTTTCAGAGATTTAGTCCATTACCATCATTGAGCAACATGGTGGTGTGCAGGCAGAGATAGTGCTGGAGAAGAAGCTGGGCATTGTACAACTTGATGCACAGGCAAAAGGAAGTGGTCTGGGACACTAGGTGTGGCTTGAGCATATATGAGACCTCAAAACCCACTCCCACAGTGATACATTTCCTCCAACAAGGCCATACCTACAGCCACAAAGACACATTTCCTAATAGTGCCACCCCCTTTGAGCTTATGAAGGCCAATTACATTCAGACTACCACAGGTACTAAGTATTAATGTTCACAAGGAAGTATGATAGGTTCTCATGTGTGAGGAAACAATAAAACCATACCATTGAGAAAGACTAAAGAATGTATGTTTCTACACCATAACTTATAAGACCATGAAATTTTCAGTGGGGTCACCCAAGGCCCCTATATGAAGTATTTGGCTTACATGTAACCCAAAGTAGGAATAATGATAAGGTTGTTCCTTGTCCTCCAACTGGACATGGAAGAAATGAGGCACTTCTTTAGTACTGGTTATGCTTTCTGAGATGCCCGTTTTAATACCTCTGCTTTCAATAATTTGTACAGGGTAAACTGTTATTGTTCCCATTTTTTCATTGCCCAAGAAAAAGCCATACCATTATTAATTCCAAGGCATCCTGGTATATTATTTGTTATTCATGGCCAAACATATGTGAATCAGAAGGCTTATTATAATGAGCATAGTAAAAACATACATGTCTCTTAGACATGTAAAAATAGCATAGTCAGGAACCCCACTACAACCAAGGCTGCACCTGATAACCAGAATTCAGTGACATCACTCACTCATGATAACCAGACACAGTCTTAGAAACCCATGATGTCCACTGGATAGTTTATAAGAAAAATCCAAGAGTTATGCTCTGCTCTCCAAATCTAGATATATGCCACCTTGATCTGCACTGTGGCTGGGGAGTCTCACCCAGGTTCCTGACCCTCCAATCAGATATTTCTGTCAGAGACTGGACCTGATCTTCAGCTAAGATACATTGCACAAGTGAGCAGCCCTGGGGAATTGGGCTTAGGACCATACTTAGGAATTCAGACTGTGAACCTTGTGTGATGGCCATCAGCATAATAAATTATAACATTTGTTACACTAACTATGCACATCTACCTTCTTGTTCATGACGTTTCTCTTTTCCCCACTTCCTCTCCAGCATTTGTAGTCAGTTGTTTAGTGGGTCTTTGCCATTCTGACTGCAATTACCACAATTCTTACCAAGAGACCAAAACCTTTCTAATAGAAACAAGAACAATTTATAGTATCAACAACCTCCATAATTCTAATAATAGCCAATATAACTAGTTTTTTAAATACAAAATAGCAAATGCCTCAAAACAACAGTTATGAGTTCCTCTGCCTCATACAATTTCCATTTTACCAAGGAGCTCACCTATGAGGATTAGCCAGGCTGCCCAGGAACACTCAAAACTCTAGCAACTTCTTATACTTTTGGTTGTGAGCCTGGCCTTTAGTGGCAGAACCGTCTCTCAGGCCTGACTAGTAATTTCTAAGGGCTCAGAAGGCAATAGTGGCCCCATGAAAAGCTTTGTAAAGCAGCTGGGCACCAGGAAGTATTTGGAAGGCACTTGGGCTTAAAGAAGGGCATAGAGAGTAGCTTACAGGCTAAGGAATCAGAAGGCAACCTTGTGGTGAGAAGGTCCTTAAAAAGGAAAGCCTCACTTTCTCCGTATCAGAGGTTCACTTGTATGTTCTGGGGGAAGGTCTACCTCAATGCCTCTCCCCCATCTCTTTCCCCAAACCTGCCCCCTCAAAGCCCACCAAACATGGC
Source organism: Peromyscus aztecus (assembly GCA_902168405.1). Classification (NCBI taxonomy): domain Eukaryota; kingdom Metazoa; phylum Chordata; class Mammalia; order Rodentia; family Cricetidae; genus Peromyscus; species Peromyscus aztecus. Next base: position 314 of record CABHPQ010154606.1, on the reverse strand, counting down.
TCCTCCCCCAGATATGCTCAAGACCACTCCCATAGGCTATTTAAACTGCATCCCAGAAAACAGACACATGGTTTTACATTCTCTTATCCCTGTCCCCTCTCTGGGGGGCTGGAGGATCACTCGGGAATGCTTTACCCATTAAACTGGGGCTTTTTCTAACTTGGTCTCATTAAGATGGCTGCATCAGTGGAGAGGCTTATGGGGTGCAAAAAACCTTTCACTGTATCCCCAGGGTGAGCTGTTCCTGGACTGTTCCCAGCATCCCACCACTCCTGACAGCTACAGTGGAAGCAGTATGACCTCCACCTCTCTGG